>JAULJZ010150356.1:0-30756 GCA_032270985.1 Heliamphora pulchella | reverse complement strand
ATGTTATAAATGACAGAGATGTTTTGTTTGTATTGCATGATTAGGAGGGGAATTAAACTAATAAATAAGGTTGGTCTATCAATATTTTTTGTTTT
The DNA here is from genome assembly GCA_032270985.1 of Heliamphora pulchella. Taxonomy (NCBI): domain Eukaryota; kingdom Viridiplantae; phylum Streptophyta; class Magnoliopsida; order Ericales; family Sarraceniaceae; genus Heliamphora; species Heliamphora pulchella. The sequence goes on along the minus strand of JAULJZ010150356.1, from coordinate 30,661 downwards.
TTTTGATATTGTGAGTTTTAAGTTTGTATTACTGAATTCAGACTAAATTCTAATGAAAAAGAGATTGTTAATCACTCATTCATGATACTGATAATACCAGGTCCCTCTTGATATATATTATTAGTATCAGGTTTTAAATTATCTTATCTCCTTGACTAACGTTTAGAAATAACTCTACAAAATCTTATCTTATTTTTTATCTTATTCTAATTAAATATAAATTAAATTTCTCACTATATATTCATAATCTCGTGGTATATAAAAAAATATATGATGCTCCCAGTATTACTATTCCCTAATATTCTATCTAATCTTATTTGAGATAAGAAATAATTAAGCCCATGACCATATTTGTTTTGAGGGGTAAAGAGTCTGATCAATTGAACTAACAGTTGGAAGTATATTTGTATCTCATATTTGTTTGTCTTTTTGGTGTCCGGACTAAATGTCCAGATTGCATATTGAATTCCGCATTGAGAAATATGTGTGGGTAAGGAAAGTGGTGGGATAGTGATAGAAATGATTATAAGTGGAAAAGATTAACCTAAATGATAATTTTACCATTTAATATTATTTTTGTATATATTTTTAATTTTTTTTTATATTTTTTATTTAATTTTTTTACATCTTTATATGTGTTTTCTTAAATTGAGTGTCTCTAAAGTAATTATTATTGATTTCTTTTAACTTCTTCAAATTTTACTTTTACTTTATTTATATTTCTTGTTCCATTTTTTTACCTATTTTAGTTAGGATCTAATTCTAATATCACCTTTTTACTTTGTAATTTTATTAGTAAATTTATTTATTTTTCATTTTCGGCTCTCATATTATTTATTTTTACCTTCTTTTTTTACTTGTTTCATCTTTTTTTTAAAAAAAAAATATTTTGAACTTATCTAAGTTTTTATTTTATCTAGTCCTATTTGACAATTTTTCAATTGTATTTGCTCAATATAAATACAATCAAATATCCCCCCTGCAAGGTTAATATTGTCATTATGATTAATCATTGTCTTTCTATTTTACAAACAAACAAACATAGGAGTGGACTAAAAAAGAAATACACAATACAATAGATATTTAATCCTATAATTATTAATGATGAAAAACTTAATTAAGCCCTTCTAATTCTATCCTCCGATACAAATATGGCCTATAGTATTACGTAGAAAGAGGGTTAATTTGTAGTGTAAGTGTTGGTAGATGAAATTGTCAATTAGTATTATAGGTTTATTATCTTTATATTACACAACTCTTAAATTATTTTATTATATGACTATGTATTCTTTGGATCAGAAGAACTAAAGTAAAAATATAAATAAATTTCCTATTACATTGGCGAATATAAACTAAAAATATTAAGTGTTATGAACACTGTTTTGATCTAAAAACTTTCAAACATGTTTGAATCTTCTAAATTAAGTCTATAAGCATGACATTTTATTTTTGTATGTAATGATTTTAAATTTATTATGTTTGTCTATTAATTTTCTCTTTTTTATAATTTCTCATAAATTTTATAATATCCATGTATCGCACATGTCACCGCTAGCTAGTACATAATTATTAAAATCATCATTAGCACTGGAATAAGAAGATACATTTCCTTACTACAAGAACTCAAATATTTTGTGACTAGCATTTTTTTTTTATCAGCAAAACGAAAATTTTATAAAAAAACAATAAAGATACAGAGAAAAGCATGAAAAGCTAAAGATACCCGAAAGAGGCTCAAATAAATTATGGCAAGAGACCAACATAGCAGCACCAACAGAAAAACAAAAAGACCAACAACTCTCAAACCAACACCTTCTCTGGGTTCTCTTAATACACTGATGTTCTTTGCCAATATCAAGTATAGTTGTTTGTTTTTTTAACATGCATAGCTCCCAAACTGATAACAAAAACTCCCAACAGTGCAGACTAACCACAAGCAAAAATAATATCATATAAACCAATAGCAAATCAGCCACTAACCGCATCACACATGCAACAACCAACAGTGTCCATTAATACTCACAAACCATTCAGCAACAGATTAAATCAAAACCCGCAACTAACAGTAAAAAACCATGTACCACCCAACTCAAAACCCACTTCCAGCATAAAAAACCAGCAAAATAAAAATAATAACATCTCAGAGGAGCATCCAGCCCCGCTGCACATCCAAGGCACGGCAAGCCCAATAAACAACTAGCTGCATCTAGAAGGAAGCTGATATAGACTCTACTAGCAGACTAGGTTCCTTATTAGCATTTATCTCCATAATTCTGTCCACAAACAACTCTTCATCATCACTGAAAGTGAAACCCAGTTGCTTCCTGGTTTCAATCACCTCTAGAGCCTCCTTTCTAAGCAGAAAATTTCTGTTCTGGATGTCAGTTGTTGAGAGAGATGATTGGTCAACCATCACTTTTACCCTATGCTGTTTCCTCGCGCCACGGGATTTCTTTTTGAGATGCTTAAAACTGAGGCTTACGCCTCCCAACTCCATCAAAACTTTCTTCTTTTTCTTCTTAGAAAGTTTTAGAGTACCATTAGGAACTACCACAGCTTCTACCTCCACCCTGCCATCCTCCTGTGCTGTCTCATGTGCACTTGGTACAAGTTTAGTGGATACATGAATTGACTCATCCACGTGGCTAGCACTCGCCAGGTCATCTGATCTTTCCTGGCTCTCCACCTCTTTGTTTCCATGGACCTGGCTAGAGTATGTAGATCTATCAGCTTCATCATCCAAAGAGAGTTTGCCTCTAATGTCACTATTTGTGTTTGCACTGGCACTTGAGCTGCTCCTAACTTCTGGTGATCCACCCTTGTTACTAGTGCCCCAAATAAACAATTTTTTAAAACCATATTCAGTACATCGAATGGAATAAAGCATCTGTCCTACTTTGAGATTGCATGAGAGGTTGATGCTCTGATGTTACTCTGTTTTGATTAAAACCCTACCCACCTCCAAATCCTTCCTAGTGGAAGTGTCTGCATCCACTTGTAACATTGTTCCCCACAATTCACCAATTTTTATAAACGTTGAATCGTTCCACGCCTGCAGTGGAACACCCTCAACATAAAATCATACCCTTTGTGTCAGATTGAAATCTCTATAACTTCATTCGTAGACAACATCAAACCAGGTTGCCAACCACTGTTTGGCATTAGAAATGAAGTCAGCCTTCTCTTCTACATCAGAGAACTGTAAAAGCACCTTAGAGCTCCCTAGTGATTTGATCTGGATACAGAAGACCCCATCGCTTCTCATAGCTTCCTCTATACCAGCGATTTATCTAATATCAATTCCTATAGCGCAGTACTTAAGCTATTCGGGCTCAGTACTTTCAACTTCCACTGTCTTGATCTTTTGGCTCCTGTTATGTAACTCAAAAGGTAGTTGAGTCAGCTGGTTACTTGTTAGTCCATTGAGTGCATTTCTACTACCCAAAGCTGATTGATGTTGCTGTCGTCTGTTTGGTCCAACTGCGTGGGCTAGCTCAAAATGAGCACTCTTAACTGTTACAATCTTATCCAGAAGCCAGGAGCCATTGAATCTGGTAATGGCATCAAGAGCATCGGTGATCCGCTTAAACTTTACAAAACCAAATTTGGAGTTGCTTCTCCATCGTCTCTTGTTCGGAATGAACACCTCCATCACAACACCGCACTGTTGAAAAAACCTGCCTAATCATTGGCAATGAATCTGGGTTGGAAGGTAATCAATGAAGATGGTGTTTATGGGTGAAAAAGGTTGGTTAGGATCAAGGGCTACATGACTTCTACCTCTCATGGTTTCAGCCTAAGGATCTTAGCTTTGGTTGTTAGTTGAGGCATTTCATCAAACATGTAGTATGCTTAGGACAATGCAAGCATACCCAAAATAGTTCAAGAGTACCCAAACCAGTTGAAGAGGGCCCAAAACGAAAATACACAAAGGAAATCCAAGAAAACCCCAAATCAATCAATTCTTGAACCACAAAACCAAAACCAAAATCATGTATCTTCCAATCCACTAACCTACAGTGGCGGCAGCGAGAACGCGCTCACAGTCGAGCTTTTGCTCTGAATCTCATGATATGGACACATTTGCTCACAGGCCTTGTGGTATTTGCAGATCACACTTCTCCGATGGTGTGGCCGCCAGAGAGAGCGACAAGGTTGTTGACGCCGTAGTTCACAAAAGGGGAAGAGAGGGCCGGGGCTGGTAGTGTGGGACGACGACAGCGCAGGTGAGGTACACGGCGGTGGTGGCCGGCGTGGGCAACGTTGGTGCCGATGTCGGTGCCGGAGGTGACCAGTCAGCGTCGGGGGTGGGGAAGGACGGGGCCTGGTGCGGTGGTTCCTTGTATATTTCCTTGTAAATATTTGTGACTAACAAATTGATTGCAAAATGTTTCAAATTGGTTGCAAACACGTATTACAACAATAAAAAAATAATTGGTTGCAAGCTAGTCGCGATGTGCTAGACATATTAAGGATTTTGCAACCAAGTAATTTTTGATTGCCAAATGTTAAATCTTTTCGATCATAATAATTCACCCTGATAAGAATAAAGTATTGAGACCAACATTTTGTTGTAAAAGCACCTATGATTTTGTTGCGTTACGCCATAGATGGTCGCTAAATAATATAATTCTGGTTGTTGAATAATGCTTTTGATTTAGTCGCACTAGGCAAAAGCACCCATATTAAATATTTTACGCGACTAAAATTTTGCTTAGCAAATGCCATTATTTAATTGCTAAAAAATTTTATCTACAAAATATTTTGGTAGCAAATTTAGTTGCTAAAACCTTGTTAGAAAAGATATTTTTGACAAAATTTTCATTGGTCGCCAAATATACTTTTTGGCGACTAAATATTTAATTGGTAATATATTCTTTTGACATAAAACGAATCTGTCACAAAAAGTTTTGGTTGGCAAAGGTTGTTTATTGGTGACCAAAATTGTTCGTCGGAAAAACAAAGCAACTTTGTGAAACTTTTACCGACCAAATATTTTGTTCGCCAAATGTTGTTTATTTCCAACCAAAACCTTTGGCTGGGAAATATAGTCTCTCGACCACTAAAGTTTTGGTGTCAAAATACTTTTCATCATTCGGGCAAAAAAATTGAAAAATTTGCTTCGGGGGCAATTTTTTTGCGATCAAATTTAATTTTGGTAACCAGAGTTTAAATTTTTCCGACCAAAGTTTATTTAGTCGCCAATAGTTTTTGATTATGCAATCAAAATCGAGTTTGATGGCCAAAAGAATATTTTCTTGTATTAAACAAGCGGTCGATTTTGTACATCACTATGCTTGCTCCTCTAGTCGTTGCACTTTAAATATTATTATTCATTCGGTCTGTTTATTTTGTAGTATTAGTTGAAAGAAAATTTAAAAATTAGTCCTATTTTTTAGATTTCATAAAAGATTTAGTCCTATAATTTTTATTTTAAGAGATTTAGTCATATCAAATTTAAAATAATTATATTATGTTTAATTTGTTTTTATTTAAGAGTTAATTTTTTCTATTTTGAACAAGTGAAAAAATTCAAGTGATACATTTATTACGTCATCATAACTGTTGGGAATGGAAAGTGTTATATTTTCATTTAACTAATGTCTTAATTTTATAAACTGATAAATGTATCACTTATCGCATAGAACTAAAATTGTAAAAAAAATTACTACAAGACTAAAACTCTATTATCAGTTAAAAATAGAACTTATACTAAAATTATTCTTAGTTGAAATTAGTATTTATAAAAATGAGATTAGTCAAATATTGCAATTAAAAATGTTTATTTTTTCTCAACATTACATTTTCCATTCATTTTCTAAACAAATATAATTTAATTATGTGATTTCGATATTAAATTAATTTATTTTTACATTTCTCCATTCATTTTCTATAAGTTTTTACATTTTTCACAGCAAAGCTCACTCTTAATATACCAAATAGAGTTTGGTCTTATAGCACACGTAGCGCCCACATATTTACGTATAAATTGAGAAAATACAATAAAAAAATGAAATTGCAAATTTTACATTTGCCTCATTTTTGTTGAAGAAATATGCAATAAGTCATTATTATTATTATTATTATTATTAAGGTGGCAATGAGGAATGGCCATGTAGTTCATGGTTGTCAATTTTGAGCATGGCCCTATGCATGCATTATTGAGTTGTGATTTGCGACCTACGACTATTTGAGAATAGTCTCAATAGTACCTTATTTTGTTCGCAATCTAGGCGGTGGGATGACAGCCCTCTTAACTAAACTTGTATACTTATGAGAGATAAAATTAGTCATTGCGAGAGAATAGGTTTGTGAATGCAAAAAAATAAATAAATAAATAATAGATTATGTTGGATGTGTGTCTTGTATTATGTTGACTCATATACTTAGTATTTTATTTACATATATTTAGGTTAGACTAGAATCATGAATCCACAAGAAATTTAATATGCGTAGGATTTTATAATTATATGGCGTTAGGGTTTTTAAGATTTGCCTATAAATAGGAGTTTATAATTTTAGTCTTTGTGTGGAGAGTTGAATCAGAGAGGGTAGAGATGTTGGGAGAGATAAAAAAATACCAAAGGTACGGGAGTAACCCTTGAGCGGGGAAACATAGTTTGTTTTAAAGCTCGGGTTATGAGTGTCGAATTTTGAGATATTTTTTATCTCAAAATTGTACATTTTATGGTTATAATTGATTATCTCTCGCATCCGTAGACGTATGTAGATTGTGTGAAATTACATAAATCTTTGCAGGACTTTTTTTGATGTGTGCATGTTTTTTGCTTCCATTTACGTTCGGAAATTGATATTTAAATCATAACAGATTATTGCCCCTTATCATCAATAATCTTACCAACCTCGCATTGAATATTGCAAATATTGTCTTGCGAACTCTTTTAATGAACAAGATTTTAGGTTTGTGGTGATGTTTTCATAAGCACTATTTGTACTTGGCTAAAATAAATGTCTAACAACCATCAAGAGCATGGCTTGGAGATTACTTTATTAAAACATGGTCTTTCATGCAAATGTCTAGCTAATTTTAATTGCATTTACAAATTACCGTACTAAAACTAAATTTCATAACACATGTTTAATTCTTCACCCAATCAACCACATGAAAGGACTAAGCTTGTGGCATTATTACACCCCTTTTCGAGGGGAAGTTTTCTTCATACAAATTACTTTATCTGTGCAATTTTTTAGTTTGTCAAGGTAACACAAAGAGTGAGTTGTAAAACCGAGAAGGATACTAAAAAAAGGAGATTTGGCCATGTAGATTTTCTATTTTGTCAGAATTCGTTAATTTCTCCGTACGAATTTATAATAGAAAAACTTATGTTCGTTGTAAGATCATTGAAAAAAAAGTTGGTCTTAAATTTGAAGAGTTTGTTTTTACGCAAAAACGAAGACCTTTGAGAACAAATTTTGGACTGAGAAGAAAAAAGAGAAAAAAGTATAGTCTAAACGCATATGGCACGAAAAGGAAATCCGATTTCAGTAACAATTGATCTAAATGGTAGTAATTATCACACATTACCCTGCTTTTTTTTCTCTTTTTTTTCTTTCATTTTTTTTACATTTAATTTCTTTTCCTTTTCTTTTTCCTTTTGTACCATATAATAACTAATATAAGATGTCTTGTCTTGATCACCAGCTATGATGATAAAGACATTGACAAAGCCTTTTTTAGTTGAGATATGATCTCAAAACCATGGCCCATACGAGAAATAATCTTTTATAAACCAAGCCTTCGTTTGGCAACTTGGTTTTAAATCGATTTTTTGGCCTGAAGCCACGTTAAGTCAAAAAGTTAAAAAATTTGTTTGGTTAAAAAAATAGTAATTTTAAGCCACCAAAAAAGTCAAATAAGCTCAATATGAAATTATATGGTTGTCTTTCAGCCTAAATGAGCTGAGATATGATTGTTTAGTTGGAATTTGTGCAATTTTATATGTGAAAACATAAAATTAGAAATTATTATGAGAAAAATCAAAAAGTCTAAAAATAAATAGGCTAAAATATGGGAGTAAAAAAATGAGATTTTTTTAGCTTTTTGGGTTTTAAACCAAAAGTCAAAAAATCAATTTTAAGCCAGTAGTTAAACGAAGGCTGAATAAACCCTTTTTAGTTACCAGCTTGGTTGTCATTCACAAAGTTAGAACATGCCTGACCCAAGTTATTCGAGCACGATTAGTTGTATAGATTAATCTAGGTTGCTTGCTCAATATTAGTTTGCAAGTAAAGGTTTAGACCTTAATTATATGAAAACCTCATATGTTCATTGAGTTTGGCTCAAAATTTGCTCAAGTGGCTCATAGACACTCACAACTATATGAACAATTAAGCAACTCAAGTTTGCATTGGCCATTTCAATCTAAACAAATGTTTGCATTCAACATTATCTAAATTAGAGGCTCGCTCAAAAAATAACTCAATGGGCAAATGACGGTGCGAAAATTCAACTAGGGCTAGCCGACTTGAAGCCCGTTGAAACCTAAGGAGAAGACCGAGCGATATGGGTTACGAAGCCAAAAATGGGACAATCACCATGTATGGCCAAGCGGCACGTGGATAGTTGGCCGAAAAGTTCAACACGGACGAGACGATGGAGTCAGAATGATATTAGTCATATGGCCAAGCTTAGAGTATTAATTAGGGTAGCTGGACCAAGCAAGTGACATTAACTGTGATTGGACTAGGATTGTACAGTAGTTAGGCCTGGATGCCTGATCGAACATATCACATTTAATGCAATGGGACTGAAATCGTAGAGTCGTTGAGGAAAATTTGGCAGAGAGAATAGCATTAAATGCGATTAGACCGAACCCGTATAACAGTTCAGCCAGATTATCTAGGACCAAACTCGTCGCTTGCAAGGGTAGGACATGAACTAGGCAGAGCCATCATGACTCCAAGGAATGAGGTAAAGCTTTAACCTCTATAAAAGGAAAATTAAAGACAAAAGGTATGTGAAATCTGATTCTATAGCAAAAACTCTGTCAAATTGGTTACCCTTTATTTCTCTCAACCATAAACAGTTCTAACTTCATCATTGGGGTGGCTTCCGACAGCTGTCGCCGGCCAGTTCACGCTTATCGCATTTTGCATGTTACTTTATCCATTTGCGGGATTCGTTTGAACTAAATTCAATCCACCGAATAAATTCGATTATGGTTAAATCCCCGTACAATGAGCAACTCGAACATAATTTAATAATTTCTCTCTTTTATAGAAAAAAACACAAATTTTATTTAAATAACAAGTGCACATAACTCCCACCAAGTCGATAATAAAATCATAACTATACTGATAGAACTACTTCTCTCTAAATTGAGAACTATGAGTTAAGATTTTCTCTCACTTACTATTTTGCTAGATTTGACACTTTAAAACCACGCACATTTGTTTTTCAAACTGAGTAAAAATTAAGCCAAAGATTATGAAAAGGAAAGAAGGAGACATCTACTATAGCTAGTTTGATGTGATTTTGCTTGTTTTGTTCTCATGTGTTGGCAAGTGCATGTTAACTCCCAAGTTTTTGTTTGAACCTTAATGGTTTATTTCTTGTATGGACGATATTATTAAAGGTTGAATCAAGTATTTGTGGTTATATGGATGAGATTATATATATATTAATTGTTAAATCGTTAATCGAATCGTGAATTGTAATTGATGTTTTTTGAATTGTGAATCGTAGAGATTCGGTCATAATTTTTACATATATAGAATAACCTATATGTACTTTATAGATATTAAAATTACATTAAAAATATAAAAAAAAGTTGTTTAACTCAATGCAAAACTTATTTTAAATAATGATTGCGTGGTTTAATAGGTAAGACGCTTGCATATATAAGCAAGAGATGTGGATCCAAAGCCCACCGTGATCTATGATTCTATTGTATATATAATTGATTATGGCATGCTATAATAATATAATTTAAGAATAATGTCAATAACCTTTTCAAATATAAGAAGTTAAGAAAATCTCTAGTCAAAAGTGTTCTTTAATCATCAAGGTTTACAACTTCAACTTCAACTTCAAAATTTAGATATTAGGCAAAATTACAAAATTAAAAGTTCAAAAAATGTCTTCAACTCATAATCATTTCATCATCAATCATCATCATCTTCATCTCCGACATCTAGATCGTAGTAACCAGCATCATCCCCATCTTGATCTTCAACCAATACTGCTTCATTTACCTCTTATTCATATTCTTCTTCCATCTCATCAATTTTGATTACTTCCACTTCATCATCCTCATCAACTAATTTATCTTTTCCTTTTTTGTCGGCAATGGCATTTAAGTTTTTGGTCCTATATTAAAAATAGGTATTGAGAATTAATACCTTAACTTGAATGTGAATTTTGAATTATACATATTTTCTCCTTTTTAGCGCCATTAACTCCTTCATCTTAGAAGCACTCTTGGATATCCATCCATATTTGATCTGTAGGTAGATATAGATCTTTCATCTCGGTAATCTATTGATCATCGAATTCTATATCCGACAAACAAATCAAATCATAGGCGTCACCCATTTTTTGCCTCTTCAATTCTCTCATTTTAAATTGAATGTTATATTTTACAAAAATCAATGCATTCAACTTTTGTTACTCTAAATGATTTTGTTTTTTGAAGTGTACATGATCAAAAGCACTTCAATTTCTTTCACATCTCATGACGCTACAAGTGAGACTTAGGGTCCTTATAGATAGCATTTGAAGCTCATTTCACTTTTTACCAAAACTCTTCCACCATAAAGCTATAACAAAAATATAATGTTAGAGAATAAAGAATAATAAATTCTAATGACTTCAAATTTTAAATTACAACCCAATAAAATATAAATTGAAAATTAAAGTTTATCGGATTGCTATTGGGGCAAACTGCCAAAATCTTAAGTTAATATTTATGATTTTAGACAAAAATTAAATAGATAGGCAAACGCCGAAACTGACTCCAGATTAAAATTTTTTAATATCAAATAATCAAAATAAAATCCGAGAACACTACCAAAATTAGTTTTAGAATTATAACTTATGAAATCTGGTTACATGATTTCGATTGCTGCAATAATTTTCAGTCAACGATCCGCCGTAGTTTTTGACTTCTAGTCAAATATCCGACACAAGACTTCTATTGTATTCCTGAATGCTAAACACAAATAAAGTGTGAGTTTTGATCTATCATGTCATTCAAAATCCGTCTTGATTAGGTTTAGGATTTTCAAAGAATATAAAAACCCTAGCCACCTAATTACTAGCTGAATAATATGAATTATCGGTTCAGGGTTTATAAACGTATATAAATAGGCTACAGCAGGGACGTATGGAGTAAATAAGATATGGGATTCTAATATAATTATAAAATTTTGCCTCAACTCTGAAGCAATTTCATAAAAATATAAATTATAATTTATTCTACTAAAAAATTATAATTACACTCCCAGTCTTATTCTCAAAACTATAGTATTAAAGCTCTTGTTATTAATTATTTATTTATTCTCGGCATGTTAAGATTACAGACACCTGCCAATTAAATTAAATTACTGACAATTATATTTAACCGACTTCTTCAAAAAATTTTAAACCTTTCCGCTTAACTTATTTGCAGCCGGATTATAAAATTCACCTGTAAGGTTTGATTCAATCAAAATTTTTAAACTTTCTTAAGGGGTATCATCAATCCTGATTTTTCAAGATGTTAGTTCCGTCAATAATTAATATCCACTATATACTTATTATCGTTATCCAACTCACCGGGATTATAGACCCATACAAGATCGTACCATCTAATGAAACAAAATAACGAATATTAAATTTACGTAAATAATAATTATTTCAGAATTAAGTGCATAAACACTCATAATAACCATGTGGTGTAAATTAATTTATGAAATCAGTATAAAATTAATTATCCCAATTTGGTCATATTCAATATACACAATGAGTCGAAAGAATTGTCAAAACAATTACCGTTTTTCGTAATTAAGACAGATCTACTTAAACATTATGCTACAGTCATACCGATTGTGTGTTCAATTCCATCTAAATTGTGAATCAAAAACTTATATTCTACAAGAACCGATAATCTGGTCTTCCGTATGTAAGTCGAACTCTGCACTCTAGTTTAAATACTATGTAGAATAAAAGATACACATGCACAACATTAAATAAATAATAAAATACATACATTACTCATTAAGATTCTCAAAAAATAAAAACTAATTTTATTAAAAATAAAATTAAATACTAAAATCAAAATCATAGTTTTTAGTATACAACTCTAACAATCTGCCACTTATACTCAAAATCATGTTGCCATACATCTGACACTCATGCCCTCTGCAAAGTTGTTTTTTGATGCAATATTAGCCATGATAACATCACCTCTCTATACGATCTCTCGTATCAGGTAATATTTAAGCTCGATATGCTTTGTTTTCTTATGGGCTCTTGATTCCTTCGAGTTGACTATCGCTCTGCTATTGTCATAACAAAGTGTAATAGTTGATTGTACTGAAGGCACCACATACAGATCCAGCAAAAAGTTTCTGAGCCAAACGGCCTCCTTGGCTACTTCAGAAGCTACTACGTACTCGACCTCCATGGTGGAATCAGTAATGCAGGACTACTTGATACTCCTCCAACTATTAGCTTGATCTCCTAAGATAAATACATATCCCGAGGTAAATTTTTGAGAATCCTTATGTGACTGAAAATTCGAGTTTATATACCCCAAAAGTACTAGACCATGTGCTTGATAAATCAACATATAATTTCTAGTACTTTTCAGGTACTTAATTATATGTTTTATCGTTGTCCAATACTTCTATCCTGTATTAAACTGACATTTGGTAAACATGCCAACGACAAAATAGATGTCAGGTCTAGCATACATGAAGCTTCCTACTACCGAAGTATAAGGAACCGCATTCATCTTTTCTATCTCATCAAGTGTTTTCGGACACTTATCCTTGAATAGAGTGATTCCATACCTAAAAGGAAGAAATCCTTTCTTGAAATTCTACATACTAAAATGAGTAAGGATGATATTGATATAAATGGCTTGTGATAAGTCCAGTATCATTTATGTCCAATCTTGCATAAGCTTGATCTTGAGGATTGATTAGCTTCTCCCAAGTCTTTTATATCGTAATGGTAGGATAACCATAGATAACACCCCCACATTGTTTCCAATGAGAAAAACATCATCCATGACTAGAAACACCACCACATTTCCATCACACTTCTTGTATACACAGGATCGTCAAGACTTTGATCAAAATTATAAGACTTAATAGCTTGATCAAACCAAGAATTTCAAGACTTAGACGCCTTCTTATGCTCATAAATGGATCTCTTAAACTTGTACAACATGTGCTCCTAGCCTATGAAACCTTTTGATTGTACCATATAGATACACTTGTCAAGACTTCTATTTAAGAAAGCAGTCTTGATGTCCATTTGTCAAATTTCGTAATCGAAATAAGCCGCAATAGATAAGAAGATTCAGATAGATTTAAGCATGACCACCGATGAAAAGATCTCCTCATAATCGATCCCTTCTTTCTGAGTAAACCACTTTGCAACAAGCCTAACTTTGAAAGTTTTCACCTTCCCGTCTGCTCCTCTTTTTCGCTTGTAGATCTACTTACATCTGATGGATTTTATTCATTCATACAGTTCTACAAGTTTCTAGACCTGATTAGAGTACATAAATTCTATCTCTGAATTCATAATTCTTTGCCATAATTCTACACTTTATCTTGGAGTGCTTCATTGTAGTTATAGGGTTCAGTATCTAGTTCTTCTGGGATCTTATCAAAAGACTCTTCCAAGAACATATACCGAACAACCCTCCCACTACGACGAGACACTTCCTGCATCCGTGTACTAGCAATGACATGATGTGCTGATTCTGAACCTTGTGCACCATTATCCACATGCTCCTCTGGTTGTGAAATCGGCATGTTAATGGTAGTATCCTGATCTGCTTTAGGATTTACACATATCCCAATAATCTTTTCACTACGACAAGGCAATAGAATATCGATGACACTTCCCTGTAGCCCTTCTATCGTACTACTAGTATTTTCTCTTATCCATTCCAAAACATTTTTACTCTTAAACTTGTGGTCCATTATATAATCATGTTCCAAGAATCGGGCATTGGCACTGACAATAACCTTCTGATCTTTAGAATTATAAAACAAATCACCATTCGTTCTCCTGGGATATCCAACAAAAAACAAACTTTCGTTCTCGGTTCCAACCTATCCGTGTTCCTTTTTAGCACATATGCTGGCACCCCCATATCCGAATATGTCTCAGACTAGGCTTACGCCCGATTCATAATTTTGTGAGAGTAGAAAGTACTGACTTAAAAGGTATCAAGTTCAGAATATAAGCTGTTGTCTGTAATATAAGTCCCCAAAACAAATCGGGTAAGTCCGAATAACTCATCATATACCTCACAATCTCCACAAGAGTCTTATTCTTTCTTTTTGCTACATCATTCTATTGTGGAGTGCCTAGTGCAGTCAATTGTGATGAAATCTCCTCATCTAACAAATAATTTCTAAATTCTCCAAAGAGGTACTCACCACTACGGTCAGACCGAAGTGTCCTGATAAATTTTTTCAGACGTTTCTCAATTTTCGCCTTAAATAAATAAATAAATGTATTAAATTATGATTTTTATGGTCAATCTAAAACTCTTTAACTAAGGAGTTTCTATTCATCCAGAAAACCTGTAATTCTGTCAGAATTAAAATTCTAGTATTCTGATCATATCCGAACTTTGCAGCCAACTAGAAACCATGCACAACCCAGTTACTACAAATTACAGTCATGCTAAAACACTGCCACCGCCATTACCACCGCCACCGCCACCGCCTAGCCCCGCATCACCGCTGTCCCAGTACATGCGCACCACGTACACCATGCAGTCACACACGCACATAGGGCGCTGCGCCAGTTGGTTTTTCGCACGCCGCTTCATTATTTTATTAGACCGAATTACTTGCTAATGTGCATTCCATGCATGAAAAAAAAAAAAGATCAGTGGCCTTGAATGTTGATTCCCAGTGACCAAATGGAATTAAACTTGATTGACCACTGTTTGGCTTGATGCTTTGGTTTTTAAGCACATTCCAAGAAACTTTTCTAATTCCATGAATTCCAAGTTTGTTCATGGTGTGATACAAGGTGCCCACTTCCACGTGGCCTTAGCATTAATTTCAAGGAATGAATAATAATCCATGCATTTGATGATTCATGTCCTATAATCCCACCATGCCATGATAAAACCTTGAACAATCAAAAGCTTCATGATAATGATTCACACCTTTATCATGATTCACGCCATTATCATTATTTTATTGATCCATGGAATTAATGCCACCTACTGGAAGCCTTTTTAATTGTGAATAGTGCCATGTTTGGATCAATACTTGGTAATCTTGTTCCATCGGCCTTCAACTATTCTTCCTTCTTCTTCAAATTTTCAATTACATAAAAACCAAAATACAAGAGTTAAAAATTAAAAAATAATTATTTTTACATTGATTCTATGCCTCCGAGGAATTCATAATCAATCTATCATGATCAATTCTTGTGGTTAAAAAAAATATTTAATAATCATTAAACCATGCAATCAAATATATATACAAAATAATTACCATTAAAATTCGAAATTAGATTGCCTGCAAAATCTAGTTAGTATAATCTAAATCTATCTGAACCCATGATAAAATCATATATAATCAAAGACGTCTCTGATACCAATTATTGGGGCAAACTGTCAATATCCTAAACTTATGTCTATGATTTTAGTCAAAAATTAACTAGACGGGCAAACTCCGAAACTAGCTCCAGATTAAAACTTTTTGATATTGAACAATCAAAATAAAATCATGTAATACTTCCAAATTTAGTTTTAGGATTATACCTTTCGAAATTTGATTGGATGATTTCGGTTACTGCAATAATTTTCAGTTAACGACCCGTCGCGTTTTTTACTTCTACTCAAATCTCCGACACAAGATTTTTGTTGTATTCCCGAATGTTAAACACGAACAAAATGTGGGTTTTGATCTATCATGTTCTTCAAACCCCATCTTGATTAGGTTTAAAATTTTCAAAGAACGTAGAAATCCTAACCATCTAATCACTGACTGAATAATATGAATTATCGCATCAAGGTTTTTAACTGCATATAAATAGGATACAACAGGGACCTGTGGAGTAAATAAGACATAAGCTTCTAATGTAATTATAAAATTATGCCTTAACCCTGAAGTAATTTCATAAAAATATAAATTATAATGGGTAAATTACACCTACACTCCTTATATTTAACAGTAATAACACTAACACCCCTCTATTCTCTGAAATATCATTGTATCCTTTTACATTTTTAGTTTTATAACACTTAGATTTAAAAGTTAACTTCCGTTAACTTTTCAAATGGAAACACTGTTGAAACAGTTTTTTAGATTTTTTTAGTTTTTTCTTTTTTTTGTTTAATTACAAAATCTTTTTTAAAAATTTTTAATTAAAAAATAAAAACTTACTAAATACAAAAATAAGTAACATAAAATTTAATTTATTAATTTATTTTTATTTTTAAGTTTTTAATTTTGATAAAAATTTAGTAATTTTTTTTAATTAGAAATTTTTAAATAAGATTTTGTAATTAAAGAAAAGGAACTAAAAAATTAAAAAAACTATTTCAACAGTGTTTCCGTTTGACAAGTTAACAGAAGTTAACTTTTGGATCTAAGTGTTACAAAAATAAAAATATAAGTGAGTGTAGTGATATTTCACAGAATAGAGGTGGTGTCAGTGTTATTACACTTAAATACAAGGGGTGTAGGTGTAATTTACCCAATTATAATTCATTACACTAAATAATTATAATTGCACTCCCAGTCTTATTCTCAAAATCATAGTATTCGAGCTCTTATTATTAAATACTTATTTATTCTCTCCATGTTAAGATTACAGATACCCGCCAATTAAATTAAATTACTGACAATTATATTTAATCGATTTCTTCAAAAGATTTTAAGCCATTTCGTTTAATTTATTTAACTGCCGGATTATAAAATTCACTTGCAGAGTTTGGCTCGGTCAAAACTTATACGCTTTTTTAAGAGGTATCATCAATCCCAATTTTTCGGGACGTGGGTTCCGTCAATAATTAATATTCATCATATACTTAATATCGCTATATAATTCACCGGAATTATAGACCCATACAAGATCGCACCTTCCATTGAATTAAAATAACGAATATTAAATATACGTAAATAATAATTATTTCAGAATTAAGAGTATAAGCACTCATAATAATTATGGGATGTAAATTAATTTATGAAGTCAGTATAAAATTAATTACCCCAACCTAGTACTGTTCAATACACACAAAATGTACTAGCACAATGAGTCGGAATAATTGTCGAAATAGCTACCGTTCCCAGTAATCAAGACAGATTTACTAAAATATTGTACTACAGTTGTACCGATAGTGTCTAATTCCATCTAAACTGTGAACTAAAAATTTATATTCTACAAGAACTAATAATCTGATTTTCTATGTGTAAACCGAACTCTACACACCAAAGTAAATACTATTTAGTATAAAAAAACACCCATGCACAATATTAAATAAATAATAAAATGCATACATTGCTCGTTAAGATTCTCATAAAATGAAAAATTAATTTTATTTAAAATAAAATTAGATACTAAAATCAAAATCATAATTTTAGTATACAATCCTAACAGTTGTTTCTTATCTCTTGGCAAAAAGGGTACCTAACACATTTTTCATTTCATATCTTAGCTCCTAAATCCTTTTTCGTTGGTAACGCACAATAGTGGCTTATTTTTATTTATTTTTTGTTTTTCTCAAAAATCAAGTGGTGACATTATTTTTCGCATTTTGGATATTTTGATGTTTTATTTTATAAAAAGAGAAAAAAAAAATCAGAAAAATGAATATCCAAGCATAACCCTCGCCTAAGATAAGAAAATAGCCTAGGATGGCACATTATGCTCAGCTTCATTGGGCATTACTAGCAGGGTGCTCAAGTGCTGGCTTTCTCGAAGCGAGCACTATTGGTATGCTCGAGCACTGACTCTTTAGAAGGTGGCGTTAGTGGGAAACACGAGCGTTAGATCGCCATGTGGATTCTAGACTATGGTGTTAGTAAGACACTTGTCAAGCGCTCGAACATCGTTGCGCTGGATGTTTTTAAACCTGAACTATTTATACGATTTGGGTGTTCTTTTATTATTGAGAGTTGCCATAGAATCCTAGAATTATTATAATTTGTTTTTACATCACATAATGAAAACTTGCAACTTTCGTGAACCAAGCCCAAGTTGGGTTAACCACATAAATATTGTATTTTTTTGTGCTTTTTCTCATTTTGTTCTTCATCTTATTCACATTAGTTGTTCTCATAAATCTTATTGGGGCTTTGTTCATAATTCCCAATAATAAGTACGTATTTTTAGTTATAATATATAAATGCATAATTTCAGTTATATTAAACAACCCTAAAAGTTGAAATCCTAGTTGGATAATTTTATTATGTTTTTCCATTTTTGCTAGAAATGAACAAACTAAATTTATATGCATATAAGTTATATGAGAATAAATACTTCCTTACATTTTTCGCTACTCGTTTGTTACATAGATAGGTAGATAGATAGATAGATAGTGTAAAGAATTTAATTCTATAATTAAATTCTATTTTATTTTATTGATGGCAATTCTAGGTGATTTATTTGAGATAAAACTCTTTTAGATGAGTCTTGTTAAGAAAGAAGAGTTTGAGTATTTGTGTAAGGCATGATTAGGATAAGGATGTTTAGTTTATGTTTATCGGTGCTAAGTGAGTATTAGAGTCCTTATCTGGATGAGATTTCAAGTTACAATCGTGAAAGCCTGAAGTTCAAGTTTGCAAAGCAGAAATCGAAATGACTACTCAAGTGCCCAAAGGACCGCTCGAGCGGATCCCAGGCGTTTTAAATAAATAGAAGTTTTGCTTGCCTGGGGATTAATGATCTATAAATAGGTCATTAGGAATGCACGAAAAGTACTTTTGATATTCTCATATACAGAGTTTCAAGGTCATATCAAAAGGTTAATCGTGTCTCCAAAAATCATATCGAAGATTGTTCGAGAGAAAAACTTAGACAGCGTTCTAAGTTTTGACAACGAATTCTACCAGAGAAGCTATTTCGAGGATTCGTTGCAGTAAGAATTAAGAGGAGAACGGTGAACGAGAATTCGACATACAAGTTTAGGACTAAAAAATTGAGGAGTCGAGCAAAGAGTTGTAAGTTGTATTGTAACTGTTCGTGGTTTAATGCTTGATTCCTGGACTTAGTAGTTCCGTGATTTTTTACCCGTTGAATTTTTTCACGTAAAAAATCTGTGAGTTGTAGTTTCTTCTTGTTGGTCGTTATTCAAGAATGTGATTGATTAAATATCTAAAAATATTATTTTTCAAAATAAGGTAAAATCATATTTTTCATTTAGTATCAGAGCAAGTTTTTTTTTTTATAAATTTTTTTTGATCCTAATCAATCACATACATGAAATTTCCTATAAAAAAAACTAAACTGTACGACCCCCGTTGTTAGAAAGAGGAAACTATCCCTATTGAAAAGCACGTATCAAGGCGTTTCTTAAATCTATCAACGAGAGGGTTTGGATGATAATTGTAATTGGCTATACCCCTCCAACTGTTAAATCTGGTGATGATATAATTTTAAAATCCACTGAATAATGGGAGAAAAATAATTTAGATGAAACAGGCTAGAATAACAAGGTTATCAATGCTATTTTTAGCGGTGTCACACCTGAAGAATTCAGACGTATATATATGTGTGAAATCACTAAAGAAGTATGGGATATCCTTGAAGTCACACACGAGGGCACGCCAACTATTAAAGTTTTTAAATTTCAAAGGCTCACCACAAATTTTGAAACCCTTCAAATGGAAGATAATGACATCTTTGATGAATTTTATACTAAGTTGAGTAACACAGTAAATTTCAGCTTTATACTTTGTGAAAAAATTCTTGAATTTTATATTGCTCGAAAAAATTTTCGGTCACTACTTGAACGATTTCAATCAAAGATTACTGTTATTGAAGAAAATAAAGATATTGTTTCTTTTAGAGTAAAAGAATTAGTTAAAAATCTTCAGACCTTTGAATCAACTCTACGTTAACCTAAAAAATCAAAAAGTTTTGCTTTAAAAATTTCTAAGGTTGAGTTAGAGTCTTCAGATGATGAAACAGAAATTGATCCTGAGATTATGGCATTTATAGTTAAAAAGTTGACAAAATTTGTGTTAAATAAAAAACCTAATCTCAAGTCAAAATCTAGAAATTTTAGTAATAAAATTAAGAATGTAGTTAAGTTTGAAAAGAAAAAAATTGAAATTCAGAACCAGAATATACAGTGTTTTGAATGTCAATGGTATAGACAAATTGCACAGAATTGTCCAAACAAACAAAAAAGAAAGAAAAAGTATTCACTGTGACATGTGATAATAAAATTGAATCATCTAACGATGAAAACGAGTTAGAACTAGAGAATGACGAGGACAAGTTCGTTGTCTTTGCTGCTTTCACAGGATCAGGTAAGTCTAAATTATTTGATTATGAATCATGTGCGCCTCAAAGTGATTCTAGAAAAGAAGAACCAAATTCAGGTTCTGAATCTTATAAAAGGAATGAGAAAGATCTTCAGTGGGCTTATGATAAATTTCACAGAGAAAGTTACAAAATGACAAAAGTCATCACTAAGCTAACACTAAAGGTCAAAATCATGAAAAAAGAAAATAATGGCCTAAAGTCTAATCTAACTGAGTCTCAGAATTTGATTTCTCAACTAAAAGTTTTTAAAACCAAAATGACTGAAAAACTGATTAGTTCTAATAAACAGAGGAATAAACTCATTGAGTCATATGATTCCCTCAAATTAAAAGTTTCTGAACTTGAGTTGGAATTACAAGACTCAACAAAGTTCAAATATCTATTTGAGGCAAGTGAAGCTAAAGTCAATTATTGGAAACTGATTTATTAACTGCTAATACCAATCTCAAGAAATTGAATGCAACTTCCTTCAGTTTGGAAAAGATCTTAACCGTGCAGAAAGTGGCATCAGACTGTACGGGTTTAGGATACGTGGAAAGTACGTCTGCATCAAAGAATACAAGTAAAATCAACTTTGTGAAAGCTGTCAGCATGCCTATGTTGGTGGCAATACTACCAAGATCATTATTTTTTTTAAACGATTTTCGGTAAAAAATAACTGGACGGGTAAACGCCGAAATGGGTTTCAAATAAAACTTTTGACATCGAACGATCAAAATAAAATCCGTGCAACCAAAGTTAATTTATAAGAATACCTTTTTTCGATCTATTCTTTAACTACAATTTGATTCCGAGTTGAAACTCCAGTCAGATCCTCTACTGTATACCCTTACTCAATCTTCGAACGTAGTGTGGGTTACGGACTATCGAGAACTCGTAGCAGCAGAACCCAGATATCTTTAATATTGAAAGACAAAATATGATATCATGATGATCAAACTGGTTCAGCCTACCCGCATATATATAGGGCTACAGTAGGGTCCTGGAGGTTAATTATGAGTAAGACTTTCAGTAGAACACAGATACCTACTAGCAGTTTCTACAATTATGAAAGGACGTTGCAATTTTTATAAAATACTGAATTACAGTTCACACTACTAAACAACTATAATTGCACTCTGACCCATAATCTCAAGACTTTCTTGCATTGAACTCATTTTATTAAATGCTTACCATTCCTGCCCAAGTTAAGATTTTTGATACCCGTCAATTAAATCTAATTACTAATAATTTAATTTAATCGGTATCTTTATATTTTTTAAACCCTTTCGCTTAATTTATTTGACCGTCGGATAATTAAATCCACATACAGAGCTTGGCTCGGTCAAAACTTATAAGCATCCTTAAGGAGGTATCGTCAATCCCGATCATTCGGGACGTGAATTTCGTTAATAATTAATATTTTTCATATAAATAATACCGCTATCCAACTCACCGGGAATATAGACCCATAAAAGATCACACCCTCTAATGAATCAAAACAACGAATATTAAATATATACAAATTAATAATTATTTCAAGATTAAGATGATAAACACTATTCATAATAACCTTGATGTATGAATTAATTTATATATATAGTATAAAATTAATTATCCCAGATGTCCCATTCAATACACACAAAGTGTACTAGCACAGAGAGTTGAAACAATAGACGACGCTATTATCTGTTCCCTGTAACCAAGACAGGCCTACTAAAACTCTGTACTACAGTCGTACCGATGGTATGTCCATTTTAATCTAAACTGTGAACATAAAATTTATATTCTGCAAGAACGTAAAATTTAATCTTTTGTGTGCAAGCCGTACTCTACACACCAGTTTAAATACTATACAGAATATCGGACATCTATGCATATTAAAGAAATGATATATATACATTGCTCATAAAAATTCTCATAAAATAAAAAAATTAATTTTATTAAAAATAAAATTAAATACTAAAAACATGATTTTCAGTATACCAACCCTAACAACCTACAGGTAAGGAAAGTGTTTTGGAAAAACCTAAGTAAATCAGGACTGAATTCTCGAAAAAACCTATTCTAAAACTTTTACCAAAATCAACTGATTTTCAAAAATTTGTGTCTACCTGTTATTTTTGTGGTATTATTGGATATATTAGATCTTTTTGCAGAAAAATAAAATCACTGTCTACTTATCAGCGTGTAAGAAAATTTGAAATACTACATGATCAAATCTGACAATTGCATAATAAAACTCTCAGCCAGGTGAGTGCTCGACCAGGCTTTCTAAGCGCTCGAGCGGCCAACTGGCAGAGAGATGAAAAAGCTCACTGGTAGTCCCGCGCTCGAGCGGGCCCTTTGTACACTCAAGCAAATCACTGGCAAAAAAATAAATATGATCACTAGCAGTCCAACGCTCGAGCGACAACGGGTAGAGACTAAATTTTGGCAAAAAATTCAGCACTCAAACCAAACTTTTTCTTAAAATACGTGCTATATGGGTTCAAAAATTTGATTTGAAATGCAATGGTTTTCACATTGCTTTAAAAGTTCAAAGTTCTTTTATGTGGTATTTGGACAGTGGGTGTTCCCGACATATGTCAGGAGATAAGTCCTTATTCTCGAGTATTGATCCATACGATGGAGGACTTGTAACATTTAGAAATGAAAACTCATCCAAGATTATTGGAAGAGGATCCATTAACTCTCTGGGGCTACCCAAATTGGGCAATATCCTTCTTGTAGATGGCTTAAAAGAAAACTTACTTAGCATTAGTTAAATGTGCGACACACACCATGAAATTTATTTTACTAAAACTGAATGTCTGATTTTGGATAAAAGGAGAACAGTTATTATTCATAGTATTCGAACTTCTGACAACTGTTATGAAATTTTTCCTAAAATCGATCAAATATGTCATTCTGTTAAAATTAATGAAACAAAATTGTGGGATCATCGTTTGGGTCATATCAATTATAAGGACTTATACAGACTTGAAAATTCTGAACTGGTTACAAGCATTCCAAAAATGAGCAGCAATACAAAAGTTGTGTGTGGACTTGTCAACTAGGTAAACAAATTAAAGTTCTCTACGAGAAAATAAACCAGCTTGCTACTCAATATCCTCTACAACTTCTTCACATAGATCTTTTGGATCCTACTATAATAGAGAGCATAGATGGCAAAAAATATATCTTTCTTGTAATAGACGACTTTTCTAGGTTTACCTGGGTAAATTTTTTGCATGAAAAATCTGACACATTTTCTATTTGTAAATCTCTATTTCTTTGATTGAATAGTGAACAGGAAGAAAAAATCAGCACATTACAAATATCATATCAGATCATGGTAAGGAATTTGAGAATTCTGAATTCTCAAGTTTTTGTGACGAACAGGGAATCCAATACTAATTTTTTGCACCTAAAACACCACAACAGAATATCGTAGTGGAATAGAAAAATAGAGTGGTAAAGGGGATGGCCCAAGTTATGCTTCATGGTAAAAGCATTCCTCTCAAGTTTTGGGCCGAGATCGTAAATACTGCTTGTTATGTTATTAATCAATTGTATTTACGACCTGGTACCAAACAGACTACTTACGAGTTGTGAAAAGGTAAGAACCCAAATGTAAAATATTTCAGAACTTTTGAGAACAAATGTTACATTTTAAAAGATCGTGAACAACTGGGTAAATTTAACTCCAAAAGGAATGATGAAATATTTCTTGGCTATTACATTAGCTGTAGAGCTTATAGAGTTTATAATTTACGTACTTCAACTGTTATGAAATCTGTTAATATTGTTGTTAATGATACATGAACTTTTGAAGAGGCATTGACACCAGATGCAGATTAAACTAATTCTTAAATACTTGAACATCCTGTTTAGCCCGCCTCTCTTAAACAGATAGTGGATGAAAGTTCTGACAGTATGACAGCACCAGAGGAGCAAGCAGCTTTGGAATCCTCCTCCCGAGTCAAGCTAAATCATCCATTAGAACAGGTAATTAGAGAGGTAACAAAACCAATGAAGACCCGCCAATAAATGTGTAATTAAGTAAATCAGGTAAGTCATTTGTGTTATGTGTCATTGATTGAGCCAAAAAATGTGAAAAATGTTCTAACTGACGATTGTTGGGTGAATACTGTGCATGAGTAACTCTAACAATTTGTTAAGAATGATGTTTGGGAATTAGTTCCTAGACCTGAGAATGTTAATGTAATTGGCACTAAGCGAATTTTCAAAAACAAGTCTAATGAACAAGGAACTGTTGTGAGAAATAAGGCTAGGTTAGTGGCACAAGCTACATACAAGTAGAAGGAATAGATTTTGATGAAGTCTTTGCTCTTGTGGGTAGATTAGAATCTATTCATATCCTTCTTGCTGTAGCTTGCTTTCTCAATTTCAAACTATATCAGATGGATGTAAAAAGTGCCTTCTTAAATGGCCAGCTGAAAGAAGTAGCTTATGTTGAATAGCCTAAAGATTTTGAGGATCCACACTATCTCAATCACGTATACAAGCCTCTCGAGCATGGTATGAACGTCTAACCACCTTCCTGATTAATCATGATTTCATCATAGAAAGTATGGATAAGACTCCTTCCTTCAAAAGGGACAAGAATGATATTTTGATAGTATAAATATATGTTGATGATATTGTATTTGGATCTACTTGTGAATCTCTTGTCCTTTTATTTTCTAAATGCATGCATAAGAAATTTGAAATGAGTATGGTAGGTGAATTAAATTTCTTCCTAGGTTTATAGATTAAACAGATTGACGATAAAATGTTCATTTTATAGTCAAAATATGCTAAAAACCTGATTAAGAGGTTTAAACTAGAATCTACCAAATCCATTCGAACCCCTATGAGTACATCTATAAAATTGTCCAAAGATGAAAAAGGCAAAAATATTGATTAAACCATGTTCAGAAGTATGATAGGGAGTCTATTGTATCTCACAACAAGTAGACCTGATATTTCTTTTAGTGTAGGGATCTGTGCCCGTTATCTGTCCAACCCTATGGAATCACACTTAATTGCGGTTAGAAGAATTATCCGATATGTGAATTCCCCTGTTGAGTTTGGCATTTGATTTTTCAAAGATACTAACTCAAACATTGCAGATTTTTCTGATGCTGATTGGGATGGATGTGTAGATGACAGAAAAAGCACATCAGGAGGTTGTTTCTACATTGGTAACAATCTCGTTTTGTGACATAGTAAGAAACAGAATGCAATTTCATTGTCTACAGCCGAGACTGAGTACATAGCTGCTGGTAGTTATTGTACTCAATTACTATGGATGAAACAAATTCTCTTAGATTATGGGCTTATCCACGAGTCAATGATTATCTACTATGATAATACGAGTGCTATTAACATCTTAAAAAATCATGTTCAACACTCTAGGACTTAGTACATAGACATAAGGCATCATTTCATTCGTCAATTAGTTGAGGATAATATCATAATTCTTGAATACATTGACACTGAAAAACAACTGGCTGATTTGTTAACAAAATCTCTTGAAGCACTTCGATTTGAATTTCTTAGAAAATCTATTGGAATTGACATTTTGAGTTAAAAAAATCTTTTACTTTTAATTCATTCTAGAAGTTTAATCCTATGTAAAACATTTTAAAATACTGTCTGAAGGATCACGGTCAGGAAACTATGCAAGTTCAAGTTACTTTAAATCTTTGAAATATTTTTTCTGGTAATGATTATGATATGTGAGGTTAAATATACATGTGACACGTACTGGATACTGGTTGAAAAAATACTATTTGATTGAGCACTATAGTAAAATTCCATTGTTGATATTGATGTCTATAACCACCCTCATCTGATTATCTCTCCATTACTCTTCTCTTGCTGAGAACTGTGTGTGCTATAAAATGTTTATAGAAATGACTACTTATACAAATCTTGCTTTTTCGTTTGGTATATTGTGAAAGCCGCTAGTTATGTTACTTTTTATTTTGTTTGTGAAAATGGCTACCTATCTTAACCATGTTTTTTTTGTTCATGTTAGTGTGTCAGCCGCCATATATGCAACTGTTCCTTAATGCTATTGGAAATAGTTACCTATGCGAATCTTACTTTTTGGTTCGTATTAATGTGAAAGACGCCAAAAATAGCATAATTTTATATTTTCAGTTCTTTGTGAGGGAGAGTTACCGTACATCTTCAACAAACATACTTTGGGACTTTATTTGGTTTGACTTCAAACTATGTGATTTAACTACATTCTAGTTGTGCCTATTATATATTGATCACTCATATTTTAACCATTGCATATGTGAAAATGTCTGTCCAAGGTTTGGAGTACGCCTTCTAAAAGTTCTCCCTGGCAGGGTCTTGTGACTTTATTTTTTCATGTTTTAAAACTGGATTACTCTGATCTGTCTGAGTTACTAAGTTACAATGTTGTTTTTTTTATTTACAAAAAGTGTTTTAAAATGCCAATTTTAGTTCTTTTTCTGCCCATACTTCTCTGACTTGCTTCTTCAGGTTTAATTCTTCTGGTATCTTAAGTTGTATGTGCGCTCGAGCGACTTTTACATCCTTTTATCTCTATCATCCCACCGCTCGAGCAGCCTCTTGTGCACTCGAGCGATGTATAGCCAGTACTTCTTGATCTTCTCCACCGCTCGAGCAAACCCAACTTCGCTCGAGCGGACTGTCGCGCATCAGAAAAATAAAAAAAGGGCACGAATGTTTATTTTCATTTTTTTTTTCAAAATCTTCCTACACCGCTCGTGGCGCCTCTTCTTTGTGCTTTTCTTAGCTCACATCTCACATCTCTAAGCCTCGATTTCATCCTTACTAATCCACAGTACGTTCTTCGAACTTGGACTTGGTTGATTTCATATTCTCCCAAACCTAGGGTTTCGATTTTGGCTTTTTTCTCTCTTGTACATTTATGGCCTAGATTTTTGCATAAGATGCATTTGTGGGGCGTGTTTTTCACGAGAATCGAAGTTGTTTTTTTGTCTTTATGGGTGAAATCAAACCTAGGATTTATATCTTTAGATTTTGGCCGTTCTATCATCTCTGTGTTCGGGGTTCTTACATCTAGATGAGCAATAAGGGTTCTTAGTTGAGAATGCTCGTTTGATTACATGTTTGATTAAATCCCTCTCTAACAAATGTGAATATCGGGTTAACTCTTGGTTTGGGGATTGAATAATTGATCTTTGGTTGTTGACATGCATGTTGGTTTTGGACATTAAAGGAGTTAATGCATTGTTGGATTTAGATTGTTTTTTGAGATCTCTCTGTCACTATTGGATACCTGAATTGGGTCTTACATGTTAAACATGCACTATAATGTGGGACGTTGATTTGGTTCAAATTATTGAATTTATTTATCTTCTACTTTCCTTGTGACTTGGCTCATGTGCACCATAACCAGCATACATAATTCATGTTACTTGTTTGGTTTCCTAATAGGATCATGCCTCCCCGCACCAAAAAGACCACTAGTCGCACTTCAGCACCTTTCGATAACACTCGGTTTCGCTCCTTAAAAGGGGAAGAGAGGTATCTCAATCTTTTCTCCTCTCGCCCTCTTAGAATAAAAAAACATATTGTGCTATCTGACTTTGCCAATCCTAAAATACCCCAGATGTTCGAGACCTTAGGTTGGACTCAATTCCTCCAAATGGAGGGTGTTGTTCATGTCGATCTTGTTCGTGAGTTTTATTCCAACATGTATAATCTTTAGACCAAACTTTATCAATTCAAATCTCTTTTTCGTGGCCTTAATGTTGTCATAGATCAGTATACCTTGTCTAATTATAAGGGGTACGATATTCTTTGTGATGTTGATTATCACCCTATTCTTGCTCATCCTGATTGGTCCTATACTAAGATTGCCTCTACATTGTGTGGGAAAATGAGGGAATGGGTAGGTGGTTACCTATATCAACATGAGTTAACTCTTACTTTTCGCTTGTTGAACATTATTCTGAGTGCAAACATAAGTCCTAGGAGTCATGTCTCCGATATTAACAAGGAACGAGGGTATGAGTTATTTATGATTAGTAGGGGAAAAATTAACATCGCCAAGCTTTTTCTTCAATCCTATTTATGTTGAAAGTTGCCCATGGAAACAAGAATGTTGCCATTCCTTATGGTCATTTCTTGTCCAAATTCATCTGCTCTTTACTTGCTTTTCGTCTCTCGCCTAATCTCACCATTGAGCGCATCACTAAGTCCATTAGCATACGCACCTTCTCACAAAGTGCAGCACATATTTCGACGTGTGATGGTTCTTCTGATTCTGAGGAAGAGGAGGCCGATCCCTCATCTGTTCCTAGTGCCTCTACTCCGTCTGCACCTAAGGGGGAGTCTTCGTAGTCCTATGTTGCTGCTCGGTTAGATTCCCTTGAGGTTAAAGTGGACAGTCTTCAGTAGCTTATGACATCACGTTTTGATTAGTTGGAGTTGCTTCTTCGGGGTTTGCCTTCTGGTGATGCTTCTTAGTCTCTTTCAAGTACCACAAAGGGGGAGAAAGGTAAGGTGGTCATCTTGATGTTTTGCTCCAAGTTGATACACATACAGTACAAATGCAGGTTGATACATTGTTTTTTGCTATTCTATTTGATGTTTTTTTGCTAATCTATTTGATGTTTTGACATATAGTTTTTGGAGATTGGATATTTGATATTTTGACATATAGTTTTTGGAGGCTGGATATCTGTGAGTTGCATGCATGGTTGTTTTCTGATGGTGTTCAAAGTATTCGCATGGTTTAGTTCCTTTTGATAATGATTAGATCTTCTTTTTAAATTCTTTCAGTTGTGATTTGTTTGTTTTTTGAAGGATCTTTTTGAAAAATTAAAGGTGGTGGAAATTGACGAATTCTACTGAACAGAGTGCGATGTCGCTAGGAGTTGTGGTCACCTGGAATTGTCAAGGGCGAGATTGAAAAGAATTTAATTCTATAATTAAATTCTATTTTATTTTATTGATGACAATTTTAGGTGATTTATTTGAGATAAAACTCTTTTAGATAAGTTTTGTTAAGAAAGAAGAGTTTGAGTATTTGTGTAAGGCTTGATTAGGATAAGGATGTTTAGTTTATGTTTATCTATGCTAAGTGAGTATTAGAGTCCTTATCTGGATGAGATTTCAAGTTACAATCGTGAAAGCCTGAAGTTCAAGTTTGCAAAGCAGAATTCGAAATGACCGCTCGAGCGCTCAAAGGACCGCTCGAGCAAATCCCTGGCATTTTAAATAAATAGAAGTTCTTCATGCTTGGGGATTAATGATCTATAAATAGGTCATTAGAGATGCACGAAAAGTACTTTTGATATTCTGATATACAGAATTTCAAGGTTATATCAAAAGGTTGATCGTGTCTCTAAAAATCATTTCGAAGATTGTTCGAGAGAAAAGCTTAGACAGCGTTCTAAGTTCCAACGGAGGATTCTGCCGGAGAAGCTATTTCGAGAATTCGTTGCAGTAAGAATCAAGAGGAGAACAATAAACGAGGAACGATGATTCGACATACAAGTTTAAAATTAGAAGATTGAGGAATCGATTAAAGAATCTATAAGTTGTATTGTAACTGTTCATGGTTTAGTGCTTGATTCCTGAATTTGATAGTCTCATAGTTTTTTACCCGTTGGGTTTTTCCATGTAAAAAATCTGTGAGTTGTGGTTTCTTTTTGTTGGTCGTTATTCATGAATGTGATTAATTAAATATTTAAAAATATTATTTTTCAAAATAAGGTAAAATCATATTTTTTAAATAGTTTTTCTTTCACTTTATATATATATATATATATATATATATATATAGTTTTTTTTTCTTCACTTTTTTATCTCTATTTCACTAATAAAATAAAACCCATATAGAAGGTGCATAAATAACTCTTTGTTGGGCAACAACTTTTAGTATGAGTTTTTAGGTTTTTCAAATATTTATATGTAATGTTTGAGAATTACAATTACAAATACAAATACAAATAAAAAATA
>JAULJZ010150355.1:0-10054 GCA_032270985.1 Heliamphora pulchella | reverse complement strand
TTTTTAGATTAACATGACCCAAACGAAGATGCTAAAGTAGCATTTGGTTCAAGGAAGAAACTTTTCTTTTAAGTGGTAAAACATGTAAATTATCACCTCATTGTTTTTATCAGCAGAAATAACAAGGTGTAAAATATACAGAGCATTTTCCAATGTACCACGACAGATAAGTTGTTTTCCAACCATAATATTGCATGAAAGTTTATTAAAAGAAACACAATATCCATCATTCCCCAAACAGAAAACCAAAACTAAGTTCTGCCTAATTTGAGATACATATAAAATGTTTTCCCAAATTAAACATTTATTTCTACTGAAATTAAGAACTACTTCTCCCACTCCAACAGCAGACACCTGCGAGTTATTCCCCAGCTGAAGCTAGACCTCACCCTCTCTAAGTTGCCTGGTTATCTGGAACCCTTGCAAAGAATTACAGACATGATTAGTGGCTCCTATATCTACACACCAGGTTTTCGTAGATACAACCGTTAAACATGATTCAACTACTAGAGAAAAAAAAATACCTGCAGCTTGCTTGTTCTTCTAGTTAGGACAGTCCCTCTTCCAGTGTCCCGGCTTCTGACAAAAATAGCATGTGCCCATTGGTGCCTTTACCTTCGCCTTGGCAGGTGATGGCTTAGCCTTGCCAACCTTCCTTGTATTTTCTTATTACTACCCTTTCTTCTTCTTCTTGCCACCTCTTGGCCTAAAAGTAAAAAGCCTTTTCAGTAACAAATACATGGGTTGGCTTGCGAATAACACCTTCTGCTGCCTGTAGTTCTTTCAACAATTTTGCTAGAGAAAAATCCAGTTTATTCATAGTGTAGTTTAGCCGAAATTGTTGAAACGAATTAGGCAGTGACTGGAGCATAATATCGATTTAGGATTTCACATCAATTTCTGCTCTAAGGACCACTAGCTCGTTAAGAAGACTGATCATCTTCAAAACGTGATCCTTAACTGGTGTACCCTCAGCCATGGTTGTATTCATGAGAGCCCTCATGGTCACCTTCCTTGCTACTCGACCCTGATCACCAAACATTTCTGTAAGGTTCAACATGATCTTAGTTGCAGATGCCATAGACTGATGCTGATTTTGCAGAACATCCGACATTGATGCCAGGATGTAATAGCTAGCCATCCGAT
This sequence comes from Heliamphora pulchella, assembly GCA_032270985.1. Classification (NCBI taxonomy): domain Eukaryota; kingdom Viridiplantae; phylum Streptophyta; class Magnoliopsida; order Ericales; family Sarraceniaceae; genus Heliamphora; species Heliamphora pulchella. The sequence continues at coordinate 8,908 of JAULJZ010150355.1, read as the reverse complement.
CAGTCTTCACCCACTTCTCATAATCCTGGATCTCCTGTTCGGTGGATCCATTATGAGGAGTGGGAGGGCAGGAGTCATGCAACACAAACCTATAGTCATCAGAAGTCAAAACAATATCGAGGTTCCATTTCCATGTGATAAAGTTTGGTCCAGTTAGTTTATATTCCTTGAGAATTGCCGCTAGTGGATTGAATGATCCCATTATTAAATCCTGAGAAACAAAATAGAAAAAAATATTTTAATTCTTTTATCAAATTAGGGTCACTCAATCTTTTAATTTAAAAAAAATTATTGACAGCCGGAATCCTTCGTGATTAAGCAAGCCACGTAGTGTGGACGTCTACTAATCAACACCCGTTCGGACAAACATGCCAGTCTATTAATTTACTACCGGAACCAAATATCATAATAAAAAATTACCGGCCCAAAATCACATCAATTAATAGGCCACATGGTGTGGACGTCTAATAATTAACGAACAAAGAACTACTAGGTTTTTCATTCCTTGATATAGGGCAGTCCATATAAATTATATAGCCGATAAATTTTGGTCCACATAAATAAAAATAGTGACTCCTTAGGAAAAATATTTTTGTTCACAGGTTAAGTGTATAGCCATTACTCTTAATTTGAAAATACCGTGTCAAAGCCCCAGACCCAGTGTGAACAAAACCTACTTCGCACTATTTTCAAATCTACTTCTTTCGAAGATTCGTCCCGGAGATACCATGACTATAACCCTTCCTTATGGAGACCAAAAGTCGAAGCCGGCGCACGAGCTATAACCACATCTCCTACGAATGTATAATGCAGACCGTAGAATTTATTTGTGACTAAACTCTTCTCCCACTTAATATTTTAAAAATTGAGAGTTTTACCTTTTTATTTATTTTAAACCATTAAACATATTTTAATTCCCGATTAAAATAAATTCGATTTTAATCAATTAAAATATTTCTTGTTTAACCATAATAAAATAAACAAAAACTTTCTTATTTAATTTTGCAAAAGAAATTAATTACCAGGGTTTTAATTAAAAAAATCTCAATTAATTTTAACACAAAAATTAAATAAATAATTATCTGTTTATTTTCTCATTTTAAAAAATTACAAGGATTATTTATTTTATAAAACTATTTTTCCTAATATACTTTCGATAATTGAAATCATGCATAAAAGGAAAAACAAATAAAATAAAATCCATCGATGTAATTAAATAAAACAAATAAATGAATAATTAAACAACGACAAAATAAATATAAATTAAGTCGTTATGATCCGGTCCATCCATTTAATCTTTTAATCCGACAGTCTCGAACTAAAGATTAAACGCCTAGCGTTTTTAGAACCCTAAACGAGCCGTCAAAGACCCGAACTTCTTCCTCAGCCTCCGGGCCACCGTCACAGCCCTGGACCACCACTGGAACACCAGAAAAAGCTGAAAAAGTTGACCCAAACAGCCCCCAACAGTGTCAAAAATTTTGCTTGCCGTCGCCCCTGATGCCGCAACCTTCAGTGCTTCGTTTGGCCGCCTTGCCATTACAGTTGAAGCCCTCAAAAATTATGGTAGGTAGATGACTTCGTCCACTATATTTTTGCAAAAAAATCGCATCAAAATTCGAAGCCGAAGTGCCCCGAAAAAATCCCCAAACAGTCGGGTTACTGTAGCGGTGCCACTATGCGTGGCCAGCTTTGAAGCAACTTTTCACCGCATTGCCGCCGTCGTCTAACTGCAACCGAACCACCATCGGATAGCCAACGGACAACCTTAATTTCAACAAAAAAATCGCGTCAAAAAAGATTGCCGAAAGCCCCGAAAACTAGCCCCAAATATGGCGCCACTGTTCTGCCGAACAGGCCATGCCGCCGCTGCTATGTCCTTCTTTCGTTTTCGTTTCTCGTTTTGTGTGATCCGATTACAATATTAATCCAGAAAAAATAGAATAAAATAATTGATTACATCTTCAAAAACCTATACCCCACATAGGAGGTGTACAACCGATCTAATCTCGAAACAAAACCGTCGAGATAAACGATTAAAAAACGATATAAACCAAACATTCATTCATACTCCCATCATACTCATCTCGAATTCTCCATGCATGCACTTAGCAAAGTCCTTGCAAAAAGATTCGTTAGTTGCACAAAAAATAATATCATCTACATAGATTTGGACAACTAGCACATCATTTTCTTGAAACTTGATGAAAAGAGTGGTATCAATTTTTCCTTTTAAAAATTTATTTTCAATCAAGAATTTTCTTAGTCTTTCTTACCATACTCTAGGTGCTTACTTTAAACCATAAAGAGCCTTGGTAAGTTTGTAAATATGGTTTAAAAAATCTAGATTTTCAAAACCAGGAGATTGTTTTACAAAAACTTCCTCCAAGATAAAACTATTTAAAAAAGCACTCTTGAAATCCATTTGATAGAATTTGAAGTTTTTAAAGCATGCAAAAAGTAAACAACATCCTAATGGCTTCAAGCCTAACCACAGGAGCAAAAGTCTCATCAAAATTGATACCTTCTTTTTAATTATAACCTTGGGCTACCAATCGAGTTTTGTTCCTAAGAACTATTCTATTCTCATTCATTTTGTTTCTAAAAATTCATTTTGTACCAATGATAGAGTGTTCCTTAAGTCTTGGGACTAAAGTCCAAACCATGTTTCTTTCAAATTGGTTAAACTCTTCTTGCATAGCCAAGGTCCAAAACTCATCGTTTTCAACTTCCTCAAAATATTTTGGTTCAGTCTGAAAAAAAAATGCTAAATTACCACAAATATTATGTAGTGAAGATTGAGTTTTGATACCTTGAGATGGATCACCAATAATAAGATCTTTTGGGTGACTATAAGCATACCAGATCTTTTGGGTGACCATAAGCATACCCCCACTCATCAGGCAAATCTAAATTTTTAGGGTTTGAAGATTTAGCAGCCTGTTGGATTTCATTTTGTTGAGGATATGAAGCTTCCTCTCGATTTATTTCTTCTTTTTCTTTGATGAAGATGTCTTCAACACCTTTTTCTATGTCAAACACATTATCTTCACAAAAATCTTTTGAAGAACCAAAGTTAGTTTCATCAAAAATAACATGTATAGATTCTTCAGTAACTATGGTCCTTTGTTGAAAACTCTATAAGCTTTACTAGATAAAGAATATCCTAAAAAATGCATTTATCAGATTTTACGTCGAACTTGTCCAAAAGTTCTTTGTTGTTGTTCAAAACAAAACATTTGCACCTTAAGGCACGAAAATAGCTGATGTTAGGTTTTTTTTCATTTCATAGCTCATATGGAATTTTCTTGAAAGAAGCTCTTATCATAGTTCAGTCCACGATAAAACAAGTGGTGTTGACAGTCTCGGCCCAAAAGTATTGTGGTAGATTGTTTTCATAGAGCATGGTTCTAGCTATTTCATTTAATGTCCTATTCTTTCTCTCAACAACTCAATCTTGTTGAGGAGTTCTAGAAGCAGAAAAATTATGGTTAATCGCATTTTCATCACAAAACTTTTTAAAATTTTTATTTTTAAATTCTCTATCATGATTACTTCGGATACTTATGATTTGAAAACCTTTTTCATTTTGAACTCTCTGAGACATTTTTTCAAAAGAGGCAAAGAATTCATCCTTATGAGCTAGGAAAAGTACCCAAGTGTATCTAGAGAAGTCATCAACAATAACAAAGGTATATCTCTTGTCTCCAAGGCTTAAAATTCTTGTTAGATCAAATAAGCTCATGTGTAATAGTTGTAAGGGCCTAGAAGTTAAAATCTCATTTTTGGAATTAAAAGAACTTCTAACTTATTTGCCTTGTTGACATGCATCACACACTTTATCTTTTTCAAATTTGATTTGGAAAAATCCAATCATCAATTCCTTTTTCAAAAGTTTAAAAATCAAGTTCATGTGTGCATGTTCAAGTCTTTTATGCCACAACCAACTATTATAACTCAAAACAACTAAGCACTTTGTGTCATTTTTGGAAAGATCATTTAGAGTGAATGTATAAACATTTTCATGCCTATAACCTTTAAAAATAACTTTGTTATTGGTTGAATTTTTAATAATTCACTTAGCATAATCAAAGACAACTTTGTGACCTTTGTCACAAAGTTAGCTTATGCTAAGAAAATTATGTTTCAAACCATTAACAAGCAAAATATTTTCAATAGAAGGGAAAGAAATTTTACCGAAACAATCGATTCCTATGATTTTTTCTTTGCTATTGTCTTCAAATGTTATAAATCCACTATCTTTTGGTTTGAGGGATGCAAATATTGATTAGTCGCCTGTCATGTGTCTTAAGCAAGTACTATCAAGGTACTACATCCCTTCCTTAAATGAGGACTTGAAATATACTTGCAAAGAGAATTAATTTTTAATTTTTGATTCCCAAATTTTCTTGGGTCTTTTAGAGTTAGTTCTTTGAGAATGTGTTCTCTTAGGAACCTAAACCTTCTTGACAGATAAATTAAAAAAAAAATTATGTGGACAATGTGTGACAGTGTGTTCATGTTTATAACTGTCACGCCCCTGTCTCTGAGGCACGTGAACACGCTTAACCACCTAATAATCTAACGCTTAACCACCTAATAATCTAAGCCAATCGATGAGAAAACCTTTTCTTGTAGATTAAATCATCCAACACATTTTCATTGGTTCTACCATTGATTGAAGTTCTACACTCACCCAATATATATATTGATTTATTCTCTTATTTCTTCCATTCTATTTCATTCGTCTTACATTCTTTCAAATTATCTTTATTCACATTTCATTTCCATTCTCTTCTTCTCTTGACATAATTCACAATTTCTCTTTATCTGTTATATAATCATAAATTTTCTTTCCCATTCTTCAATTTCTTATTCACATTTCACTTTCATTTCATTAATCAAAGCACTGAACTGACGAGGGTGCAGCTTATAAAAATCGTAGCCTATTTTCCCAATAGGCTATGCGAAACCATTGAATAATAGATAACTCTATAACTCACCACGACACAATCACGTCCGTTTTACGGGGCTAACCCGAGGGAACACGGTACCCATCTTGCACAAGCTGTCGGTCTTTCACCGCTGAGCTGTGCAAGCCCAACTTATCTCATTCACATCAATCATTCTCGGTTCAATATTTGATTAATCATATCAATATTCATTAATCAACCGGGAATCCATCTCCCCAATTCACAATTTTTCACTATATATTATTACATCATCAATAAGCATAATTCTTCATAACCATACCCCTTATTGAGTTCCAATTGGATTCACAAGTCCCATTACTTACTTTTCATATTCATTCCACTTTTTCAATTTGAACCACATCGGTGTCAACCGCAAACTATTAGGGTTTCTTTTATTATTTACTTCTATCCTTTTTCCCAAACCAATTTTCATGCTCATACAACCCAAATTTCATACCCATCAAGTATTGATTCTTCCAAATTTAAGTGTAAGTTCAATAGTAAACTTATATTCCATTACATCACAAGGCCCAAGTAATTATTTAAGAGTCCATATTTAATATTTCACCCAACTATAAAGAATCAATTCGCATTTGTAAATTTATGATTTAGCAAGGATTTATCACAATTTTCCTAAAGTTCTCATTATCATACACCCTTCTTCATATCATACAGTTCACATTAATACCATAAAGTTCTCATAATACTCTACTGAATCAAATAAAATCACCACATTCACATAATATATCCTCACCCATCCATATCATGAATTTAGACGAAATTCTACATGTAGAGATTTACTCCAAAGTTATCAATTAAATACCAATTTGAATCAACAATCATTAGGTTCTCATCAAGCACTTTAATGATTTAATTATAATTATATTTCCCATGAGTTAAAGAATCAAACTCCTAATATATGAATAGAATTAAACTCCATACTCACAACATTAATATTAATATTGACAATAATAATTTAAGGATTTGATCACTAACTTATCATGTTTGAAAATCTCAAGTTTTAATCATTTCTTTGGTACCCAATTTCAACTATAAAATTTAAAGATCCACGTTCTCAATTGCAAAACATTTAAAGGTACCATTATATTCTTCATGTTTCAATCATAGTTGATTTTTTTAAAAATTTTGTTCAAGTTCTTAAAAATCATCACAACTCAAACCAAATCAAAAGTCCTTAATCTCTTATCTTAATTAACCGAGCATCCCATCGTTAAATCACTATTTAATAGGTTGAATAGTTCCAAGTTTCCTTAGTTTTCTCTAAATTTCACTTCCTTTGTATTAATTTCCTAAAACCAGTTCAACTTCAAATTATTCTCTACATTAACCAAACGTCACCCTAATTCAATTAGAATTTCTCATAAATCAAGTCTCAAGCCATTAAATTTTAAAATTATAAATTTAAATCCATAGTCCACAGTATATATTAAAATTCACTTCACAAATCAAAGAATTTCATTATGTGTTCTCATCTCAGATCCTCCCATTTTGTCATTCCCTCCAAACTAATAGGAACTTAGCTCAAACTTTTCTTTTTTGCAATCACATTATAACTTTAATGAATCTGTGAGACCCTGACCCGTTTTCTTTTTTTGGCATTTTTAAATGCGCGTTATGTGTTTTCTTTCGAGCATGTTTTTATTGCTTTTAATGCATGATCGGGTTTAGATATGCTTGCTGGGTAGGTTCCCGGGGCTGTGAGCTGTTGTGGCGCGATTCTCGAAAATTTTCAAAAAAAGATATTTTGGAGGCCTATAAATATCAGGAGTTAGATATTTTCATAAAGATATTTTTCAAAACTTCTCCAATAAGTTTTTCGTTTTCTCTCTGCCTTCTCTCTAAGTTCTCGGGGACCCGAAGCTCAGTTTTCGACGATCAGACTGCAGATTCTTGGTATCGGCATCAAGGGCTATGCAACCATCCGATCAGATTTTAATTTCGGCGAAACTCGATTTTGCATGTGGTTCGAGGAGTCGAGTTTTGAACTCACCGAGGTAGGATTCTAGACCCTACTGCTGTATAAGGGTGCTATGAGTAAACATGTATATTTTTAACGGGTAGATTGTTGTAGATCTGCGTTTGTTTCAAGTTAGATTTTTGGGTTTAAAGCCTTCTTTTTGGCAATTTCTGTAGATGGAATTGGGTGTCGGGAGTTTCTTTTGAGGTCACGGCGTTAAGCCTAGATGTGTAAGTGTTCACGGTTGTTAAATCGGTGTTCGAAAGTGTCGATTCGAGGCCTGGAGGGTTGAACCCGTAGCTCAAAATCGTTTTCTACCGAGGTTCGGTCGACTAAACCATGGGGTTCGATCGACTGAAGTTTGGTTTTGGGGTTCGGTGTATGGTTCGGTCGACTGAACCATGTGGGTTTGCGTTTTGTGGTTTCCAGTAGGGTGTTCAGTCGACTAGCGACTTGGGTTCGGTCGACTAAACCTGTGGGCTGTTGGTTTGTGATTTTAGGTTGGTTCCTTGGTTCCTGATTGGTGTCCTACGGTATTCAATTGATTAATTTATGGGAATTACTTGATTTAAATACCTGTGGATTCCTTTTGGGGTTTGGTTTGTTGTATGATGGTTTCGGGGGTCGTGTCGTGGCCTCGGGTGTGCGTTTTAGTGTTGCCCTCGTGGGTGGTGTGCATGTTAGATGTGGTTTGTTGGTGCACGGTCACGTGCGTGGGTTATGCACTGGAGGTGTGGGGTTTTGGTGAGAACCACGGTTGTGGGTTTGATGTTGGCCTTTGGTTAGGTCGAGTTGTGTAGGCTTGTTGATCGTGTTGGCGCGTGTGAATGTCGTGGGTCCAAGTTTGTGGATGTCGGGTTATGTGCATATTTATAACTATTTATTTATGTACGGAATATATGTAAGTGAATTGCATATGGTGATATTGTTATGTGTAACGTGATTTATGCTTTAAAACCTAGAGTTTATGTGCATGTGACGTGGTTTGTGAAACGTCGTATTGATACATGATTATATGTTTTAAATCCTGTTTAGGTTTGCATATGTGTATGACATGGATTAGTTGAATTTGTGATTCAGTAGATGTATATCCTGGTCGATGATGCATGTGTGCATGTGTGGATATATTAGGTAGGCTATGAGATCCGGTGATTGAGGTAAGGTGTGAGAGCCGGTGGATGAGGTAGGCTGCGAAAGCTGGTGGTTGACATAGGCTGGAAAAGTAGTGTTGAGGTAGGCTGCGGGAGCCGGTATGTGCGCTCTGTCGGCTGAAACGAGGTCCTAACGAGGCACTTGTGTGTATGTGGTATCCAAAGGCTGAAATGAGGTCCTGAGGAGGCTTGTGTTTCATGGATTGCATGTACTACATTTTGGGACGGATAGATCAATTTTCTTAAAACTGTTTTATTGGCTTGCGGGAGTCGAAATACTGTTTTAATGGCCTGCGGGAGTCGTAATATGAGATTTGTTTTTATAACTCTGATGAGTAAAACAAAACATGGTTTGTATCCTCACTTTCCCTTTCATGTGAAAATGTTTAGCTTATACTGTATGTGTTGTTTAGAATCTGCTGAGCTTTGGCTCACGGTGTCGGATTTTGCTTTTCTTCAGGTAATAGTTACGCTAGTTGATCTGGAGGTGCTGAAGAAGTGGAAGCGTTGTAGTCTTCCTTTTTGCTAGTTTTGTTATATGTACGCTTATAACATGTCTTGGTTGTTGGAGCCGTGTATTGTTGCCGTTCGGCGTTTATATACAATGCATGCATGGTTTACTTTGAGAGTGTATTCTCGGGATGCGTGTAAGTTTTGTTATTTCTGGGTGTTTCACGTGGTCCGGAGTTTGGAACATGACAGAATCATTCAAATATTATTATTTAGCTCTAAGGTTAAATCACTAATCACAATTTATTTAGACTCATAATATTCTTCCAAGCTCTTTCCGTCCTCGTGAATTCTAC
>JAULJZ010150354.1:0-10056 GCA_032270985.1 Heliamphora pulchella | reverse complement strand
GAAAGCCAAGAGAACCAAGAGGCGGAAGAAACAGAGGTACTCTAGATCGCTAAGAGAAAGCCAAGAGAACCAAGAGGCGCGAGAAAACCAAAAAAAACCAAAAACGCGAGAACCAGATCGACGAACCAAGAGAACCAGAGTTGGCGCGACCAAAGGGGTTGCTGACGGGAACCAGTGGACCAGAAACAAAGTCGCCGGAGGTGCGACGCAGGTCGATGACTTCCTGGGTGACGAAGAGCAGCGACGAAGGTTGGCGAAGAGCAGCGAGCCTTGCTGGAGGTGAGAGGAAGGTTGGCGAGCCTTCTTGGGTGTGCGACAAAGGTCGACGAGACTTCCGAGAGGCGATGAAGGGCGGCGAGTCTCCCTGAGAGTGCCTCCCTGGGTGTGTGCCTGGAGACGGCGAGTCTGGTCGGTGGGTCTGGCAAGGGTTTCAATGGCTGTTGGTGGGCTGGCTAGGGTTTCAAAAATTCAATGATGGCAACGGTAGGCTCTGATACTATGACAATATTTTCCTTTCTCTGAATGCTTCTCCTCTTTGAGGTTCCTCTGTATATATACAAAATTGTTGCCTAAATATATCCTAAATACAAGGCTGAAATTCAGTCATTAGTATCAATCTAACCTACCAAAAAGAAAAAAATAATCTTTACAATTAGGCCATAATTATGGCAAAATATATCCTGATTAACATGCTAAATATATCCTGATTGACAGATAAGACTGCGACATGGTCCACTTTTCAAGTGCTGCACGATCCGACAAACAGCCTCAAAAGTGAGGTTGACGAGGAGCATGCATAAATTAAGTAGGATTCTAAATCGCGGTAACGGAAGACGTATCGGTATCAGTGATACGGTCATGTATCGGTAGATATCAGAGCAATCTCAATGCCTAGAAAATAGCGAAAGATACCCAAGTCCTTTATTATGAGAAGTTTGACCTAAATGTCACTTTAAGGCAAAAATACCAGCAGAGTCATCACAAAAAATAATGATATCATCAACGTAGATGATCAATAAAACAGTTCCACTAGGGGAGTGGCGGAAGAAGACAGAATGATCCGCACAAGAACGCTGAAAACCATACGCAAGTACAACTGAACTAAAGCGATCAAATCAAGCACGGGGAGACTGCTTCAGACCATAGATAGCCTTACGCAAACGACAAATCATATTCTCACTATCAGAACAATAAAACCAAGGGGTTGGTCCATGCATACCTCATCTTAAAAATCACCATGAAGAAATGCATTTTTTATATCAAATTGAGAAAACGACCAAGAACGACTAACTGCCACATATAAAAGAATCCGAACAAAATTGAGATGATTTACCGAAAAAAAAGTCTCCAAATAATCATCATCATAAGCCTAAATGTATCCCTTAGACACTAAGTGAACCTTAAGTCGCTCAACAAAACTATCTGATAGATATTTGACAGTGTACACCCAACAACAACCTACTGCTTGCTTGCCAGGAGGGAGAGAAGTAAGCTCTCAAGCCTGATTCTAATGAAGAGCACTCATCTCCTCATCTATAGCGTGTTTCCATTTAGGTAATGACATAGCTTGCTTATAAGAAGAAAAAATGGAAACAGTAGACATGGCACAAGCGGAGGAATGAAGGCAAGAAGAGACATGAGCATACGAAACGTACTGAGTAATAGAGTGTTGAGTACAAGTGCATTCACCTCTTCGCAAGGCAATAGGCAAGTCATCAACCAAAGGACCGCAAACAGAGAAGATGTTGTGGCCGGGCCATAATAGACAGTTGGCTAATTCTGAGATTGTTAATACACCAGTAGAGGAGGAGATTGTGCCTAGACATGGAGGGAGGTTGGCAAAGGAAGCGCAGGAGTGGAGAACTCCCCCTCACGACACTAGAGAAGGTCTGACGACAAGTCGTGACCAGCAGAAGTAAAGAAGGAAGTCGACTCAAAGAACGTGACATTAACACTAACAAAATATCGGCGAGACTCGGGATGATAGCAACGATATGCTTTTTAAGCACGAGAGCACCTAAGAAAATACATTTGCGAGCCCTAGTAGATAACTTATCAAGTTCGGGATCAAAAACGTGAACAAAGGAAGTGCAACCAAATACCCAAAAAATAAGAGAAAAAGGCGAAGAACCGGGGTATAATAAAATAAATGGTGACTTATTGTTCAACACCACAGTGGACATACGATTAATGAGATGACATGCAGTGAGATAAGCATTACCCAAAAAATGTTTGGGTACCTGCATTTGGCATAACAAAGTACATGCGATATCTAACAAGTGTTGATGTTTACGCTGAGTAACACCATTCTGCTAAGAGGTATGGGCATAAGTAGTGCAATAATACTACGATCCACACAAAAGGAGTCAATTGTACCTTGGATATATTCCAAAGTATTATCAGATCGAATAATTTTGATCTGTTTGCCAAATTGTGTTAAAATCTCATTATGAAATCTGTTAAGAATAGGAGACAACTCAGATCTGTTCTTCATTAAAAATAACCAAGTCATACGAGAATAATCATCAACAAAGATAACAAATAAAAATATCCATTAGTACTAGGAGTTCGAGAAGGATCCCAAATATCACTATGGATTACATCAAAAGACAGACTATCGACCATAAATGCTAGAAGGAAAAGAACTACAGTGATGTTTGCCAAACTGACAAGCCTCATACTCTAAACTAGAAACAGAACTCAAATTAGAAATAGCTAACTTTAGTTTGGTTAATGAAGGGTGACTCAACCAAAGATGCCACTGAAGAGGAGGAACAGATGCACTCAAGGCGAAGGATGTGTGAGGAGAGGCATGATCAGTCTTCAGAAAATAGAGACCACCATTCTCATGCCCCGAACCAATCATCTTCTTGATCTGTAAGTCCTAAAAAACACAAGAAAAAAAGGTTATAGAAGAATTTAAAGTTTTAGTCAATTGACTAACATAAATCAAATTGAAGGAAAAATCAGGAGCATAGAGACTATAGGGTAAAGCTAGGGATTGGATGAGGATGGAAAACACCTTTCCCACGGATAGGGTGAGAAGAACCATCAGCTAAAATAATATTATGGTGAATAGAAGTAAATCAGAAAACAATGAGAAAGTACCGGATATGTGAGAACTAGCTCTAGAATTTATACTATAATCTATGAAGAGGGCGAAAGAGCAGTGCATGCAATAGTACCTGAATCAGCTAAAGTAGCAGTAGAAGTGGAAGAAGGATAGGCTGTACTCAAATCCTGAACGAGATTGCTAAGTTTAGCAGTGAGTAAACTATGAGAATCAGAACTAGAGGAGGCCAGACCAGAAGAAGCTGAAGATGCAGGAGACTGGAGCTGAGAAGTACTATCGGTAACCTGATAAGCAGAATCTGGCTTTCCATACTTCTATCAATAGTATGGTTCCGTATGATTAATACCCCAACTGTAATCACACTTTCGGTTACCGCAGCCACCTATTTGACCATCACTACAAGCTCCACCACGAGAACTACGGCCACCACGTCCACTACGAGAGCCACTACGACTACCAGTGAAAACTAAAGCTAAGGACTCCAAAGCATAAGGAGTGAAGTGGGATACAGTGGATGCTTGTCCCAATGAAGAGCGCAAAAGTCAAGAATAGGCATTAGCAGCGGTAGGCAAGGTCTCACTCGCAAGAATCTGATCTTTAAACCCACGTAACTTAGGGCCTAAACCAGATAACAAGGAAGCAATCATAAAGTCCTCCTAGTGGCGCTATTGTTGTGTAAGATCAGTACTAAGATGCCGTAACTGCAACAACTGGTTCCAAAGATTCTTAAGCGTACTGTAATATTCTAATAGAGGCTTTCCAAACTGTTTTGTGGTGAAGATTTTTTCATAGAGCTCACAGACACGAGAAACATTACTTTGATGTAAGAACGGGAAACATTACTTTTATTATATTACTCTTTTAGTTTATGTCTTGAGGGCTTTCTTGTAATTTACATATTTTATTGATTTAATATAAATACTTAGATGTGTTATAAAATTCAACGGTCGCGACAAAAATAGGCTCCATATTATGCCACAACTAGCCAATAATAATCAAATCTTTACACATCCAATCTTCATATTTGGAATTTGTATTAGGCAAAGGGGCATCAGTCGCATAGTTTACTTTATGCATCCCGCGCAAAAAAAAAAAAAGAAAAGAAATCACCGCATGAGCCTAAGCTGAGTAATTCAACCGATTTAATTTTGTGGATGTAATAGATTTAGACATATCATCATCTTGAATTAAAGAGATTTTGTTTTCAGCCATATCCCTCCAAAAAGGCTTAATGAACTAGTATTGAACTGAGCATAACAATGAACCAAGAATGAATCACAAAATAATGAACCGCAAACCACCTTTGTCGAACAAGATGAAGAAAGGCCAAACCGGACCCAATCTGCTCCCAAACAAAACCCTAGCCGCAATTGCCGTTGAACCAAACCCTAGCCATCGCTGACCCTTTCAGAGCAAACCCTAGCTATCGTCACCTCCTTTCGAGCAAACTTGAGTTGTCGTCGACTCCTTCGGAGCAAACCCTAGGCACCGTGAGAGTCGTGCGACGAAGATTAGGATCGGGCAACTGAGAACGAGCCCTAAAAACTTCAAATTGATGCATAAACTTCAAATTTGCTTCAAATTTGATATATAGATTAAGGTTGGCGATGCAAATTGAGTGAAAGAGAGGCAGGCAAACTCGCGATGAACTGCGAATGTCCAGGTCGGACAAAAATTTTTTTTTAAAAAAACTAGGGTTTTGGAGCCGACAAACGAAGGGCGTGAGATGGCTTAAAACTATTTTGCAAAAATTACCATAATTGAGAGGAGATCAAGGCGAGCCGAGAGGTGCGATCGACGAACATCAGCATCCATACGGATAATGACATCAGCATGACATCATCGTTGGATAACGCTAATGTCAACAACGTTTGTGACTCTCAACTCCTTCAAATAGCTGGACGAACTATGAAGGTACGATCATTTGTTCTGATACCAAGTTGAAATTCAAAGTTTAAGATTTAGAATTTAAAGAGAGGAGAAATAGAATTAGAGAAGAATTAGGTTTAGGGTTATCTACCTCTGTCCCCATCACCTCTAAGTATTTATATTAAATCAATAAAATATGTAAATTACAAGAGGACCCTCGAGACTAAAATAGAAAAGTAGAAGAATAAACTAACTATTCTAACAAGCTTTTTCGGTAGAAGATGTTTTGTCTCCTTTTTTGTGAGAGTTTTTGTATACGGAAAGAATTCCCTAAATGCCCTTTCTATACAGTATTGTTTACTTATCAAGAAAAACATGTTAAAAGTGGAATATTTAGAGTAGAATACTCAGTGGTGACTTTTCTTGAAAGGCAAAATTTTATTTTTCCTCTCAGCTTAAACTGCTCCAATGGTGGCAAAGGTGGCGGAGAGCAGGCCAAGAAAGCCTACGCATGGATAAAATTTTATGTTAGAAATCACATTTTAAAATTTTATTGAAGCGCCATCCATTCTCTGAAAATCACAAATCCCGATTTTTCATTTCCCTCCCTGTTAAGAATCAACCAGTTAATTGTAACTTTGAAAAGTTTTTAAACGAGTGGTGGAACAATCACTCGATGCTTTGCACTTAATTAATCGCAATGACGTGGACTGCCCTTGCAGGTATGATTGGCTGGCAAAGAAGCATCTTCGAGCTGGATACTTTTTGTGGGCAATGTTTGCTTATGGATTAGGTAAGAAATAATACAGAAATCATGTTAAGCTTGCTAGGAGAATATCAGAAAGTATGCAATTTCTATTAACAAAAGTGAAAGCCAGGTGATGGGATAGAAAGAACAATACCATACTTTGTTTGATTCTCGAATTGGGGAGGTAGGATTTGGACCTTGGGGAGCATGTGGCCCCACATGTTTTCCGGGTTGAATTAGGCCGGCATTTGTTGCTTTCTGGATTAAAGCTTGGATTGGATTAAGCAAAACTATTTTTGCATTTAGTCCCTCATACATAGGATTATCTAATACCACATAAAGAGCGGAATTAGATAACGAAGGCATATGGGATTATCTAATCTCAGTCATTATCCTATGTTCCCACATGTCTACGCTATCCCCAACCTTAATCCCATTTTCTCTAATCATTCCCAAAAATAATCAAATGTGCCCTAGGTGTTATTACCTTATTGCCATGCCGTTTGTTTTTTGAAATGTTGCGTGACGCAAACTCTTAGACGCAAGTAATCTGAAATATATTGCAGGTCTTCTTGTTACTTATGTGGCACTTAACCTGATGGATGGTCACGGACAGCCGGCCTTGCTGTATATCGTGCCGTTCACGTTAGGTAACAGCAAGGAGGAACTTTGTTGGTTGCAAAACGTGCTTATATTACCCAATCATAAATTTCTCATACCTTAATGTAGGAACTTTCTTGACTCTGGGGAGGAAGAGAGGTGATCTGAAGATTTTGTGGACGAGAGGAGAGCCGGAACTGGTTTGCCCTCATGCCCGGCACGATTCCACCACCGAGGAATCTAGCCGAGATAAATGAGACATCCTCTTGTAATTGTGTCATATTAAATTATGGAACAAATGAGATGTTCTGGTGAAGAACCAGCCTGTTGATTTGTAGGGTGTTGAGGATGCAGTTTGTGTATTTAACTTACATTGAGTGTTACATGATTTGGACCCTGATAAAATTCTTAACATATTCCCAATTTCCTTTGCTTTTTGATTTCTAGTTTTATACCTAGACCCGCTTTGAAACATCTAAGTCCCGTTTGGTAACGTTTACAGTTTTTTATTTTTTATTTTTTATTTTTTATTTTTTATTTACAATAAACAAAAAATGTTTTTTTATAATAAAAAAATAAAAACATATTTGACACATAGAGATGTTTAGAAATGATCAAAAGTAGAGATTGGGGTATTAATCGATAATGATAGTATGAAATAGTAATAATGGTCGAAGGTGATTGTTGGACGCGGTAACCGTACGTGGTGGTCGAAAATGGCCCTAAAAGCTAGTTATTATTTTTTAGTTGTTTTTAAAAAAAAATTAGGAGTTTGTTTTGACCAATGTTTTTACCATGTTGGCATTCCAAACAAATTTAAAAGCTCAGAAAACGAGAACATATTAGATATTTTAATAAAAAATTAAACAAATATTCACATTTTAAATAATTTTAAAATTTAAAAAGTTATATTAGTTTAAACAAATTATTTTTTCTTTAATTTAATTTTTTTTCTAAAAAATAAACTTTTATACATTTTAAATGGGAAGCATCAACATCCAAACTACTTTGAATCACTTAAATCAGGCGGATCATTATAATATTCCCACTAAAGATGCTCCTACTCTCTTTTATCTATTTATATGGCTACACTGATTTTAATTCTGATTTTTTTATTTTTTTAGTCTTTAAATTAAATAAGTGAAAGAATATTCATTTAAAATATAGTTTTAAACTGTCAATACATAGATAAAAATTAAAATTTTAATTATCAAATTTTTAAGAATTTTAAATAAAAAAATATATATTTAATACATGAGCCAGCCAACACCACAACCTATATCTATATTGCAATAATGTGACATTTATTTATATGGTATATTCAAAAGTTAAGATTTATTTACACATTTTATCTCACTTATTTTTTTAATCTCTCTTCTTTCTCACTAATCAACTCTCATTTCTTTTTATTTCAAATCTAATTTTGTTCTCTATTTTGAATTCAATTTTTTTCTCTCAAAATAATAAGAGTGAAAGTATAAAATATATATATTTTTAATATATATACATATATACATAGCTAAAAAAATATAATTAGTTTAATGCATTTTAAGTTTGATATACATATTTTTATGGATCATGCTAACCACCGCCCATTAGACGATGAATAATAGGTTAGTGGAGACAAATTTTTTTTAATATTAATATATTTTTAAAAGTAAAATTTACCATTTTTACAAATATCAATACACTTTTTCTCTATTATCCACCATCAAATGAGCTGTGGATAGTATAATCCTATTTTTATAGTTACAGAATTAAGAGTGAGGTTAATAAAAATTATTTTTAATACGTTGTTACTCTAAATAATCAAGAAAATTATTCACTATTTACAACTAATTTTATAAAAAAATAATATCTAATTAAAATCCCGAGTAATTACTAGTCATATATAATTAAAATCATGTCATAATGGTGGTAAGAGCCAATTTTTCTCATATTGTATAGTAATTATTTATGTGACGCTTTTATTTAATAATATAGTAAAAATATTTTAAATAAAATAATAATAATTTATCTTTATAATACTATATATATAATTTATAATTTTATAATTTATCTTTATTAAGTGAAATAAAGAGGGATTTACTTTACATATATATATATATAATATTTTTATTTACCAAATATATTACATGTGTTATAACAGGTAATATTTCCAAATTACTTGATAATTTTTTTCATATTTAAAGTTGGTTTTGTTTCGAGTAGTTATTTGGATCCCTCATAGTATCATATAACAATTTTACATGATATTTCACCTAAGGATCTTAAATGAAAGAAAGGCCCTTTATCTTAAGATCACTTCAACATAGTGATAAATTTTACGGTAAGAACACGGTGACTCATCTTAATTAAATAATTAAGAGAAAAAAAGTAACCCACATAGTATGAGTTGCAATTATTTATTGATTGAAAGTACCACATAATATTGTTTATAGCATTTATTAATAAAAAAATACTACGTGATATTACCTATATTGAATTTGGAATTATAGGAAAATGACGGTGAATAATAAAAAATTCTGACTACTAAGAGTTTAATTTTAACTATCAAAAGTTAAACTCTGACTACGCAGAATTTAATTCTTATTGTTGTTATTCACCGCCAATGAGTAGGGGTGTGCGCAGGTTGGTTTGGAGCAGATTGATGAAATTTTTTTAACTAATTCACCTTTGATGGGTGACTGCTTTTTTAACCAACCGCCAACCCACTGATTATCAAAACCAGCGAGTTAGATGATGTGTTTTAGCTGTTCAATTCGCGATTTATGCGATTTAGCGCGTTGAAAATTGTAAAATCTTAATAATATTTTTCTTAAAACTTGTTTTTAAAAATAATAACCTAGTGGAATCTTTAAAAAAAATCATATTTAACACGTTAAGTAAAAGGCTAACTAAAAATAACAGTAGTAATTTAATAATAATAATAACATAATAAAATATCTTTAACAATAATATTTATATTGTATGCTTGTTAAAAATTCATTCACAACATATAATTAAAGTAGTAACTAAATTATAAATATTATAATTTATTCTTTATGAATCTTAAAAAATTTATATAAATATAAACATGTATATGATGTTGAGATTCGTCATATATAGTAATACGATAATTAATATGTACTTTAAGCGGGTTGAGTTGGATTGATGGCAAGTTAAAGACATAACCTGCAACAAATACATCATTCTTCTTTTTTTCCTAACTCACCTAATCCAACTCACTCACTCACATAACTAACAGCCTGCACGTATTGGATTGAGTTGGGTTGAATTATATTAAATTAATGAATTAAAATAAGTTGACAAGTTATTTGCATATCTCTACCAATGAGTGTCGTGGTTAGCAAGACTGGACTTAGTATTCGTTTGACAACTTAATTTTAAGTTGATTTTTTGACTTTAAGTCACTTTAAATTAGAAAGTCAAAAATTCGTTTAGTTAGCAAAATAATCACTAAAAAAAATTTTTAAAAAATTAAATAAGTCACATGGAGAATTGACCGAATTGGAATATGGATGTTGAGTTAGAATTTGTTTAATTTTATATATAGAAGGATAAAATTAAAAATTATTATTAAAAAAGTTAAAAAACTAAAAAGTTAAAAGTTCAGGTAAAAATTGAAAATTGAAAAATTAAATTTTTTTTTGATTTTTTTGACTTTAATTCAAAAAATTAAAAAATTCAAAAAATTAATTTTAAATTAGTTTACCAAACGAGAGCTTAATAATTTTTCATTAACCCAAGAGTCTTTTTTTTTTTC
>JAULJZ010150353.1:0-10056 GCA_032270985.1 Heliamphora pulchella | reverse complement strand
AAAAATCGCTCGTTTAATAACTCGATTCGACTCGTTAAAGTCTCATGAAACTTTTTTAAGAGTGTATATACACTTACTAAATTTGATGCCTTAATTTTATGACAAAAAACTTGATTTACTTGAAGAAAAAAAAAACTCGAATATAAACTCGAGTTCGAGTTCGAGTTCAAGTAAGCCCGTTGTAGCTCGTTTAAGTCATTCGAGCCGAACTCGAGCCGAGCTCAAACATGTCAATTTTTATACGAACCGAGTTCGAACAAATTATTAAAATATTATTTAAGTTCAAACCGAACTTGAAAAGCACTAAAAAAATCCCAAACTCGTGAAAACTCAACTCCATTGGTTTGAACCTCTAGATGAAACTACTTAAAATGGAGTACGACAGATACTATAAAAGAGAGAATAGTTGAGAAATGATCAGAATTTAAAAGATGAAAATTGTCCATTGCCAGTATCCATTTCTTGAAATTCTCAATATTAAAATAATTATATATTAATTCACTCGACTTTTAGAACTATCAAAAACAAAAATATCTCTAGTAATGGTTTAAGGCCCTATTTGGGTTAAATGCCACAAATTTGCTTATTTTTATTTTTTCTAATTTTTTTTTCAATTTTTGACTTAATTTTTTTGCTTTCCAAATCGTCTCGCTGAACTCAAAAAATAAAAAATTTTGATCAAAAAATTAAAAAAATTACTAAAAACAAAAATATACAACATCAAATAAACAAATAGACAATTATCCCAAAAAGGGCCTAAATGTTGAGATTGCCTTAGAACAAATAGACAAACTTTTAAAGACAGAATATCTTGTGCCTTGCTCAATATAAATGATAAATATAATCAATATATGTCAGAAAAGAAAAACCATAAAACTAAAAATGTATTTTATTTTAGCATTAATAAAACAGACAAAAAAAAAACTGATTTGGTGAGGTGGGAAAGTATCTAAATAATGGTCATTTGAACTTGGCCAGAGAGACATAACGAATTTCAAAAAAGAGAAAAAAAAAAACTGTAAATTATGTTAAGCAGGTAATGTGCTTATATTATAGTTAAAAAGATATTAGAACTTTAAACAGAAATTATAAGTATTTGTTAAAATCGTAACCTTATAACTTAAAAATAGTAAAATTTGTGCGTTGATATAGAATCAAAAGCTATAATCAAAAAGCTATAAACAGACTTGTTTCGGTATTCGTAACTTTTTGCTGAACTATAAGCTAAAAGCTAAAAAGTTAAACAATGAGAAAAGACCTTAGTTTGGAAAATGCTCTCTCAGTGTCCTTCAATTCTTTTTAGTCCCTCTGCTTTGCTTGGCGTCAATGTGGAACATAAGCTGCAAAAATAATTAGCTTCTCAAAAGTTAAATTAGAAATATCAGCAGACAACTTCAAATACATTAAATCATTTACCTTTGTCCCAACATAAAATGTCACAAACATGCCTCCAAGAGTAGGTAGTCCTGCAAAAACCGAAGAGCGTGCTAAAAAAAATAAACAACCAAATAAACAAAAAAACCTTCACGGCGATAAAATCTAGAAAAAAGATACACGATGATAGAATTAAGGGAAAAAAAGGGCTATACATGATAAACCTCAAAAACAATTGTACGCGAGGATAATGGCAGATACAGAAATTCAACTCAATAGGAGCACAACTCCAATGACGACAATAATTTCTTTTTTCACAATCAAACACTCACTTTTTTACTAAGTACACCTACATGTACAATTCTTTCTACATAGTGTATAAGTATCAAATGCGCCTTATTGTTGTACTCGGAGAAAAAATAAGTTAATTTAGTGCTCTCATAAATGAGAACTTCGGTCTTTGCTTATATATTTAAGAAGTGTCATTATGTTGTTAAAAAATACAAAAACATAAAAAGAACAATAAATATCAGATTGCTCGGGTGTATAATGAGTGATCATTTAATACATCTGAACAACGTCTCTACTTAATAATTTAAGTTTTCTGAGTTAGCATACAAAGTTTTCACACTAATCTTTTACAAAGTAAGGGATCGAGAAGTAAGAACATGAACCTTCTTTGCGGAGGAATCGAGAAATCAACCAATTCATGCCCGATGGACCAATCACATAGCCAACAAGGTTAGCCACCTGCAGAAATAGAAGTTCAGAATCATTGCATGCTAATTCCAGAATTTAGATGAAATTTTGAAATCATTCTAGAATTCTAGTTGTAGACCTCGCTGACCTCCTTTTCCCTACCGAGAAGCAATGTTCTCACTACTTATTAAGGTAGTGTTTGGTTCAATGAAATGATTTGATACAGGAATGGGATGGAAATTCCTTGGCATCAGAATTGAAATTATCATTCCATTAAATAGAGGAATAGTGATTATTTTTAAAATTTAACATTCCATTTTTTTGGTTAATCAAACATTAGAATGGATCTTCTGACAGAATCATTATTCCATTCCAATGTCATTCTAATAAACCAAACATGGCCTAAATTATTTTGGTGATAAATAGTGAATATTAATTTTGCACAAAGAAGCATATTCGATGCTACTTGTGGAATGTGACAAATAATACAATCTTTTGTAGCATCTCCTAGGACTAAGGATTTTACACAACATGCAGGTTTACATTAAATGCTATATGTGATATATGTGAAAGTGGAGATAATAAATAATAGATGATGCAAACTTTAAAATAGCCACCTTTTTTTATTTCCCTGAATTGAATATCCAAATTTCATTCAAATTAGCTTAATGCAATTACAATCTAATTGCTTCCGAAAGTTCTCAAGTACTGTTCTGGGCATTGACACCTAAAATTTATACTACCACACATGGCATTACCTTAAGACGTCCCATTAGACAACCTGGAATTACTATGCACAAGTCAAATGTTAACTAAACTACAAAACATTAAGAGCAGAAACATAAGGATCCAATGTCAGACTGTCCTTAAACATGCACAAATAAAAGACGAACCATGAGACAAGTGATCGTGATAGCACCAGCAACTGCACTTAGTTCACGAGAAACAAATTCCCCGAAAGCGCTGCGGACCTGATAGCAGAAATAATAGAATGAAAAGATGTCATTGAAATAGTGATATTAGCTGAACAAATATTTGAAACAAAGAAAGTTATAAAAAAAAAAAGAATGACTATGAAATATAAAATCTGATTGGCTCAATCCTGCTACATTCAGCTAACCTATGAAGTTGAACAAACAAATTGAGAAGTTCTTTTGAAAAAGAATAATTCCTTTTTTTCAGGTACCGAGAATAAAATCATGCAAATCCTACAATCTTTCCATAAAGCATATTTAGGTGGGGATATTCTAGAACAAGTGACAATCACTAATGAGAATTCAAAGTGCCAATAAAATAAAATAAAAATAGGTGACCACAAGTCAGAGAAAGGACTAGAATACATCTACTATTTCCGCCTTCCAAACCTTGGGCCCACATGTCTTTACATGGAAGCATGACACCTTGACCACACAGGTTTGGTTAATAGCTTCTTTGAGTGCTCACCAGATGAACTTAAAGATCCTCTCTGAAGATTTAAACTCCCCACTTTCCATTTGAGAGTGTAAAACCCATGCCATTGAGCCAAAGACTCGTGGTAAAATTGGCCAACTCTTTCCCCATCAAATAAAGCACCAACATAATAGACTTATTTATTACATGTGCACGAACAAATCATCTTACCCTTCGGGGAATCATGTTTCTCATCAAGTTAGAGAAGCAATATGTGAATACATCGGCTGAAACAGTGCACTCTTCATAACCCTAAAGAAAGTCGACTAATATCTGGATACAGACTCAGACATGAATTTTGATATTAATAATCTTGTTACATCTTGCTTCAATGAAGTATGTACATAACCTGAAAATCTCTCCGCATTAACAAAGAAAAGCTCATTACAAAGAAAAAAATGGCAATAGGTTGGATTCTTCCAAACAGATTTTGTACCTCTGAAAGAGAAGGACAATACCAATTTGCATGATCCTGAATTTTCAGTTCAGAATCTTAAATCCGAATCAACATTTAAGGGGAAAAAGGTTGTGTTCAATTGAAGCGTAAGAATTCGTATCTTACCATTTAGTACTTAACAAGTATCGTTTCTAAGTTACTGTTTACATTCAAAAGTCACATGATTCATCTCCCCCTATCACTTTTCCATCATCAGTTTGCTTTGTCACAAATAACTAAACTGGCAATCCTTTATTCTACAACACATGACCACTCCAAGTACTTTCAAAAGGACCTCAAAATTTGGCTTTAAGAAGTCCCTTCCTCCAGCAGGCATTCATAATCTTTCACCGCAGTGGTTTTTATTTGGTGGATAATGTTAGAGAAAACAAAGGCAGGCTAGGCATAGGGCAATTCATAGAAGGCCAAAAGTCTTACCCTTTTCATTGGGGTTAAAGGACATGGCCATAACTTACCTTCTTTTCTTTTTTTTACTATTTTTTTCTTGACCACCTGATGTGTCACCCACACAATCATTAGATATTAATAGAGCTCATGTGGAACTCATTACATCAAGAGGGTGCAGTTGTGCTACATCATGCGGCAAGAAAATATAGAAAGTGTAACATTGTTGTTATAAATAATGGCATCTGTCTAGCAATAGACCCCCCAACAGTCATCAAGTTGTGCTAAGAAAAAGATAGAAAGCCTTGGAGACCACCATTTTATAAAAGATTTGTTTACTTAAATAGAACCCATAAAATTTCCCCTACCAATTAGGGTTCTAAATATTGATAGTTACGTATCATATTGGCCTGTGCATAACGGGATTTGTGTCATTGATATTGATATTTACTAATGTATCAATCGATACTGTCCAATACCGGGCCTATATGTTGCGGCATCGCCGATACAGATACATACTCCAATACCGTGATTTAGAACCCTCCTACCAATTAGTCACAAGGTTGGCCAGTAGCAAAGAGAACTCTCATTGTAAGGGAAGAAACCTTCAAGTACTTAAAGAGTTAGTTATCCCATTGCCACTAGGAAAGATGGAAGCCTGGACATATATATATATATATATTCCGAGAGATATGATTAATGATGCAACAACTCACTACCCCTTCAAATTTATTAGGCAAAAAGCATTAGTTTGGAAGCCACAGTAGCTCATACCATGATAATAATTATCAAATTTTGAAGTGACTACAAGATCTCCTGGACAATAAAAGGGACTACAAGAGGTAAACGGAAGCTTCAAATACCTTCACTAGAAGAATTTATATGCCAAGTGGGGCCAAGGACAAGGAGTGGCCCAAGTAGAAGGAAAAAACGTCCATTTAAATGAAAAGAATCATAAGAATTCAGGAACTTCAGTTCCCTCTCCTCCTATCCTAACGGAGCATTAAGTACTCATTATAGAAGGATGATAGATTCAATCTGCCAACTAAAAAAAGACCCAGAAACTGACTGCTAAAAGTTCTCCCATAAATTATCCTCTAAATCTTCGTGAAAGCACTAATGTGTAAGAAAGAAGAGACCGAAAGAGTAAAAAACTGCTGATTGTTTTTCAAGTTGGTTGAAATAGCAAGTCTGCATAATGCTGAAATATTGCTAGGATAAAAATTACCGAAAGAGGAGGGATTTAGATAATTCATTTAAGCCTCTAAATTTTCTTCTATAGTTATATGCATATGATTGCATGTAAGATTCCCAAGTCGAACCCAGCTTTAGGCATAAGATCAAATGTTGAGGTTTTGTGTTACCTTCACAATTTAGGTAGTATGGTTACAGACACATGACACGACATGGACACATTGACACGTCAATTTTCAAAAAATGTAGAACATGACACGTATAGAACACGTGGTAAAATTATAATTTTATATATTTATTCCATGTTAAATATATAAATAATTTACTCAAAAGGAAAAAAAAACAATAAAGAATATGCAGCATATCATTAATTAAATTAAAAATGCATATATTCTATCTTATAAGTGTTTCAAAACATAATTAGTGTACAAAAATTGAGTTCCAAAGAATACAAAACATTATTAATATGAATAGACTTATCGCATAGGAAATGTCGATGTGACACGACATGGACACATCAACACGTCAATTTTCAAAAAATACAAAACACGACACATCTAGACGTGAAAATTATAATTTTATATATTTATTCCATGTCAAATATATAAATAATTTACTCAAAAGTAAAAATAAAATAAAAAATAATAAAAAATATGCAACATATCATTGATTAAATTAAAAAGCATATATTTTTTAGAGATTTAGTGAGGAGTCCTATTTTCAAAACTTGTTTAGGGATAAATCCTGTATACTTTAAACTATTCCATAAGATCTTATTTTCAAAAATTATTACTATTTTGGACAATTTTAGCCCTAATTAAAGTGCATTAATGTTATATATATTTATATATTTCTTTTTGTTTAAATTTTCTTATTTTGAGTTTTCTTGATTGCAATATTTTTATTATGTGACTAGATATTTCAATTTTAAACATTTATATTACTTTTTAAGTGACAATATATTTGTTAAGGAGTGTGTGTGTGTGTGTATAAAACTACAAGCGGTAATATTTTTTATTGTATTAATCATTTGTACGTACTCAAAACTTTTTTTTTATTGATGTTGAATAAGGATAGATTTTATTTTTGTTCTCGTAGTTTTTCATATTTCTTTAACAACGTAATCACTTTCTTTGGTCACAAGTTTTTAAATAATAACTCATTACAAAAAATGAAAATGTTCTCGTTTTCTACATGTAAAATGAAAATTTCTAATTTCTTGGAAGCTAAATTTCTCATTATTTAGTTTTTTTTATTATACTGGTATATTGTACACTATTTCTCATTTTTAACAAATAAAAAATTTCTAATCTTATATCTCACTTGTACATTTAATAGTAATTTCAAATTGAAAATGTTAATTAAGAAAATTCTCATTTTAGTTTTTTTATTATTTTTTGAATTTTCTCATTTTTAGTTCAACGTTGTGTATGCAATATTTGAAAATTATACACAAATTTCTCATTCTTTTGTGAGAATGAGAAACTTCTTATTTTTAATGTTTTTTAAAATTTTTATATTCAATATGGATCTTATTTTATAGTTTACGACGAGTAAATTCTAAAAATATAAATATTATTAAAAATAGTTACATATATAACAAAACTTATCTAATTTTAAATTTTAAAATACAAAACTAATTAAGCATCAATGCCATGGTATTAAGGGTGTATTTATCACTCCCTTTAATTACCCATCACATATTTAGGGAATAGAGGTAAAATTGTCTAGGTCATTAATAACTTTTAAAAATAGAATCTTTTAGAATAGTTAAAAAATAAATAGAACTTATTCCAAAATAAGTGCAAAAAATAGGACCCTAGTGTAATCAACTCTGTATTTTATCTTATAAGTGTTTCACAACATAATTAGTATGCAAAAATTGAGTTCCAAAGAATACAAAACATTATTAATATGAATAGACTTATCGCATAGGAAATGTTCCGAAGGTTGAAGAAGCGTCTTCGAATTGTTTGCAAATTATTGGATATTAGAAATTTAATTTATTTTAATTAAAACATGTTTAAAAAGTGTCGAAAGTATATTAGTAAGTGTTCAAAAAGTGTCAGTGTTGAACAAGATGTCCGACACGACACGTCTCCTCTGCAGAAGTGTCTATGATTCTTAACTAGCTTTACCCTGAAAATGGGAGTTGCCAAGCCCAACAGGAGGTGATTAGGCTATGACATGGAACCAGGTGCAAATTTGTATTAAACCAAGTTTTGGTGATCCTCAAGCTTGATATTATACCCTTGGCGTTAGGTGTGGGTTGGTAGGCCACTGACATGGGAAACATGCAGCAAAGCATAGTGATAGTTTAGAGAAAAACAATATCACCTGAAAACTGTTTGCTAATGATTTCACAACCATTTCTGGGACAAAGAATATGCACGTTAGCCATGCCCACGAAAGCAGCTTCCTGAAGCCAAAGCAATAAGCTCTCAGATGTGGTGCTGATTTAAAATAGTATGTAATTAAAATACAAAATAATATTGTGAAAACGAAGCTGAGCATAATGGAAGGTAAGAGTACCACTCTAAATCATGCCATATTGCGACAAATGTGAAGATGACCCATACATTGAGCAGCTTTTTTTGAGAACCACCAAGAGGAATGTACACGTACCTAGAAGTACGTTCATTAACTAAATATGACTGAGAAATAGACATCTGAGAGAAATATGAAACTAACTACAAAAATCCGGAAGCTTCACCTGACAAGCCATTTGTTGAAGGAAGCATGCCAGCTTTTCCAAAAACTTTCCAAGTTGTAGCAATTATTTATACACCTTGGCATATTCTCGGGAGCCTCGATGCCACTGATCTGCAATAATATTAAGGTGATAAATAACTTTCTTCCTAAAATATTATCAAAAACAAATGCTAAACTTGTTATGCCTAAACTGCAGATGGATCTGACCTAAGATCTGGTCCTGGATAACTTGAATATGGTTGCAGTCTTGCAGGGCAGGCAAAAAGAAATGAAATACGAACTAAATAAATATAAGTGGAACAAACATACCAGTGACCAGCACCGAAAATATCGCCAGATCAGAAAAAACTTGAGCCACATGAAGTTCAGGACCTGTTGCATTGTAAACAGTAGCGATGATAGTAAACTACCAAGTTATATCATTCCAGGATGTTTAGAGAATTTAAGTCTCATGATTTTCTCAGTGAGGGCCTTTTTTTTTTTATAAGTAAATCAACTGTAAATCAACATGTTTTTGACTGAAACTGTTAAAGGCAATTGCAATTGGCAAACGAGTTGTGCACTCTTGAAATTTAAACAGAACTAGCATGGGAAAGCAAATATAATCCTTGGCATTTTCCCATATGGTTAAACGGTCCGCATGGAGGATGACAGTAGAAGATGTACACTTCGCTTTCCGAGAGGAATATTTAGCATGTATCAGGACGCCATTTTATGGATTTCACAAATTCAGATTTGGGACTCAGAAACCCGACATCCCTTCAGAAGTGGCCTTTTCCAGCTGTATAATGTTAGCATTAGAAATTGACAATTTACCAGGTTTGTAAGTCTTGGCTAATTGCTACTCCTATATTGATGATTACTTTGCCAAATTGATGCATAGAATGCAGATATGATCTGCTCAATATCAATCCCCCCTTCCATTTGCACCACATTTTCTTTCTAGCTTCTGTAACAAATTGGGTCATTCCCTTGGGTACTTGTAGATCGATTGACTGTCAGTTTGTCTATACTAAATTTTAAAAGCCATACTCCATGGAGGATACAGGTAAATGCTATATTACAGTTCTTTAAGAGGAGAGGAACAGAAGGATCTCTCAATCGTATCAAATCTTACCAGGACAACTTGTGGCTTTCTAGAATCCTATTTTCTATTAATTTTTTACACACATGGTTGTACACCTTTTATGTTCTTCACACACAATATTAACAATTACACATTTACAGCTAAATTGCCTTGATCATACAATAAGAATTGATCTTAATTTGAACAGCAAAACTAGGCTATTTGGCAATAATCAAGGATTACTCAACTATCTACATGTCAACTCTTACCCCATATCCAATGATGAAAACATCCATCGGAGATAACTGTTTCCACAAGCCGCTAAATGGTGCAGTAACACGGCTCAGTCAGAAAACAAGATTCAATATAAGCTTGCATTTGAAAAAGAATGGAAAAGAAAAACCCACCTTATAGCGAAGGCATTGTAGTAAAATAAATGTGTCATTAGTTCCATAAGGAAAAGACTAAAAATCCAACGCAATCCATACCAAGCCACTTCTCTCACAGAATAGTTTTTCTGAGGCGTATCTAACTGCAAGAACAGCGTGCTTTGATGAGATATATGATAATAATGTTAATTACATAGTATTAAGCTTAATGAAGACGCGTTAACCCTAATAGGATACGCAACTGTTTATTTATACAACAACGAAACCACATAATAAGATATGGTGTGCCCAACCACACCAGATAATAATAATAATTATTATAATAAAGCTAA
>JAULJZ010150352.1:0-10056 GCA_032270985.1 Heliamphora pulchella | reverse complement strand
GAAAATATCTAACTCTAGATATTTATAGGCCTCTAAAATATCCTTTTTTAAAATTTTTTAAAATTCGCACCACAACGGCTCACGGCCCTGATAACCTACCCCGCATGCATATTTAAACCCGATCACGCATCAAAAAAAATAAAAACATGCTCAAAAGAAAACACGTAACGCGCGTCCGAAAACGCTAAAAAAAAATGAGTCAGGGTCTTACAACTCTACCCCCCTTAAAGGAATTTTTCCCCTGAAATTTAACACAAGGTCAAAACAACAAACCGTCGATCGCAATCGACATAGGCATATGAGATGGTCAGCGAAATCATTTCTAGGATATAGTCAAATAAGGTCAGGCATCCTAAACAATGGCCAATTATCTCAAAGACACGGGATCTACAACTCACCCCAACCTCACATTATCACCAGCCACTGCCTCATCACAGCACACCACCCACGGAGTTCATCACCAACTCCCAAACTGATGCAACATAGAAACTGGTCCGAAGCCTGCAGACTCAGAAAGTACCTCTGCTCACTGAAGGCATATCTGCATCATTCGGTACAACCGGTGCCCTGGAAGAACTAGGAGCTATCAGGGAATACGCTCGTGGCAGTGTCGCTCTACCCTGTCCACCATAACTCGGCACTGTCGGCTGCCGCACCGACTTAACGGACGTTAGGGCTGCACAAAAAATCAAAAAAATTGATAATCTGGTTCGATCCGGTCCGATCCGTACGGTCCGATCTGGTTTTTATTTGTTACGGTTCGGTTCTAGATTAAAATTTTTAAAAATCATTTTGAACGGTCCGGTTCTCGATTCTGGCTTAATTTCACGGTTCCAAATCGAATCGGACCGGTCTTGATTAATATTAAAAAATTATAATATATATATAATATTAAAGTTTAATTCCTAACCTTAGTTTTATGTTTGTGGGTTAGCAGTGGTTTCATCCACTATTACCAAACAAATTAGACTGAAGTTGGTATGGATTTTGAATAGTAAATGTGTGTATCAGAATTAATTTCTGAAAATTCTTGTTGAACGTTTACCAAATTTATTGCATGTATTACTTATGAGCTTTACCATATGTTACAACAGCATTTGATATTCATGGGCTATTGGTGTTGGTTGTCCAAAGATATCCGAGTTCTATGTTATTGGTGTTGCCTATCTTTGGACAAACATGAACTTCATTTTTTGAGCTTTGAAGTGTTGTCTCTTGTTATTTTCTTGTGCTTTAAACTTGTTTCTTGTTTCACTACTACACATAAATGATTTTTGTATTGACTATCTTGGAGAAGAAAGTACTTGCTGGTGTTGTTTCTATTTTTTTAGGGCGGAGAATTGGCATGATTGAACACTTGTTTTCAGTGGTGCGCTTAGGATAGTAATTTTCCTGGACACATTACTTATAGATCTTTTCTTTTTTACTTCAAGAAATAAAGAACCGTTAACCGAACCGTGACCGATCCATTTTCACGGATCGGTTCCGTTACTTGAACAGTTCGGACATTATTCTAAAAAACCTAAAACCGTTGGTAACGGTCCAGTTCTTGGTTTCTTAAAGAAACGGTTCAATCTGGACCGTGTGCACCCTAACTGACGTACTCCCACCTGCCATCCGGGAAGTCTAAACCGTAGGATACTACTGTCGCTCCTGCACATACGAGCTCGCTGGTGTGCCCACTGTACTCGGCGCACCCTCTCTCTAGGGACAAGTCCTGCGGATATGCCCCGTCTGACCACATTTATAGCAAATCGACAGCTCCGTTCCCTGCGACTGATCTAGTATGGAACTCTAAGACTACCTTAACTGTGGGTCTCGGTATTGCCTCGGCTGCGGGTAATCTGGAACACGTTGCCCCGGCTCTCCACATCGATAACATCTGACCTCCCTTTGCTTTGGCTTCCCCGACGAAGCCACTGATGGTGCTGGTGTAGAGAATTGCTGTGGTCCAGATGGATGAAAGCTACAACCAGAGGACCTTTGTCTCTTGCTGGAACGCCCACCTGTTTTCGCCTCAATCCCACCCTGAGATGTCCTGGCTTCCCTAGAAGCTCGAATCTCAGTCATAGTGTTCTCCATCCTCGCTGTTGCCTCCACCAGTTCTGTGAAGACACGAAGTCCCATCGCGACCACACGCTCCCTGATCACTGGCCTCAAGCCCTGCTCGAACCTCATCGATCGCAGCTCATTTGTGCTCAACAACTCCGGTGCAAACCAGGATATGCATGTAAACTTAGCCCTGTACTGCATGACATTCATGGCCCCCTGGGTGAGAGTGTAGAACTCCTTCTTGTACAAATTACTCCTCGAAGTCGGAAAGTATTTCTCCAGAAACACTCCTGTAAAAGCTACCCATGTGATTCTCGCAATGGTCTTGGCATACTTCCACCACGCATAAGCAGCACCCCTCAACTGAAAGGTAGCAAAAGAAACCCGCAACTCGTCCTCCTCAATCTGTAATGTGTCCAGAATCTGAGTCACCAACTCCAGCCACTCTGTCGCCACAATAGGATCAGGATCTCCCGTAAAGGTAGGTGAATCCATGCACCTGAACTCCCGCATCGCTACTATAGCTCTCGCCTCTGGTACCTCTCTCTCCCTAACAATCTCACCTCTAACCAACTGCTGGATAGAACCCGTCAGCACACGCAACAACTCCGTCACGTCCATTGGGAGCATTGGCATCCCCAGCATCAGGAATACGAACATCCCCCTAGCCAACACCACGGCCACAGCCTCGACCACGGCCTTGCCCTCGTCTCACAGACATCGCGTCTATATGAAAAAGACAGAACATGAGATGCAGCACATAGCATAAACCACATAAGCATGCTAACACATAAGCACATTGGTTCATGCTAAACAAAACCCCATATACCGAGGAGAACCAACAAGAATGACGCGTCAATCTGGATAGCCTACTCAGACTCCCTGCTAGAAATCATGTCAGCTAAACACGTTTCTAACTTAGCTCCCAAGTTTGTTAACCCAAACGCCCAAAGCTAAGACTATCACTCCTAAGATTCAATTCCCATGCTCACATGTACACATCATTCACATAGCTAACATGCTGACACGATCATGTTATCAAAGCGTCTAAACACATGCAGTCAAGCACACGCAATCAACCTCATATGGTGACGCAACCTCTTCCCACGATTTTTAGGTATTCGAACTTAGAACTCTGATACCAATCTGTCACACCCCAAATTTCGGACCACGTGAAACACACATAAACAACCAAACATACACCCAACTCGAGAATACACTCTCAAAGTAAACATATATGCGTTGTCTATAAATGCTGAACGGCAAACATTACAAGGCTCCAACGCCGAGAAACATGGATTAAACATACATGATACAGATAGAAACAAAAAGGAAGACTATAACTTCTCCACCTCTCCAGCACCTCCAGATCAACCTGCGTGACCGGTACCTGAAGAAAAGCAAATCTCATACGGTGAGCCAAGGCTCAGCAGAAACTAGACAGGTATGCAGTATAAACAAAACATGTTAGAAAATCGAAGTGCAGGTTTAGACTCTCTTTTATGCCTTGAAAACAGTTTTCACATGCAAATGGAAAAGCGAGGATACAAACCATCTTTGACTCACTCACAGGAGCCTGAAAACAGTTAAAAAATAGTTTTTAGATTGCGATTCATACGACTCTTAAAATAGTTTAAAAATTGGTCTATCCGTCCCATAATGCAGTACATGCAATCCGTGATACATACAACTGGCCCTCACACACTGCAACCACAAATCTAACAACCAGCCCTCACACGCCGCAACCACAGTCCTAACACCGAGACAAAGATCCGTACATAAACATACATTCCCAGGATAAAATCGTATACTATGGGGTAAAACCATAGACCAAACCACGGGGTAAAATCGCTTACTTTATTGTAAGCCACGGGATAAAACCGCTGACCACGGATTATACCATGAGATAAAAAAAAATCACGGGATAAAACCGTATACCGCAGGATAAGACCGCACACCACGGGATAAAATCGCATATTACAGGATAAAATTGAACATTACGGGATAACACCGAAAACTACGAAATAACACCGAAAATTACGGAATAACACCGAATCACCACATACATACTAAACCAGGGTTTAAATGCATAGAGCCACGTACTATCACTACGTTTCACAAATCACGTCACATGCTACACACGCGACTCACATAATACTTACAACTCATGCAACATGCATCACATGCATCCGTTCCTCATATTCCACAAAATCATGCCTATAAAATTTCTGAGTCTTAAAGCACGCAATCACGATATATGTAATGATACCAAAACATGTAATCCACTTACATAATCCATGCATAATAAACCACAGTTATAATGCATAAAGCCAGCTATAAGCCCACATAGCCATATAACCTCAAACTGTGACATTACCCGCCACAAAAATTCGACATCCACTTATGGGGATAACCGGCAACCCACACTACCAAGCCTAACTGCAAGGCTACAGTAAACCCCTCAAACCACGAGGTTACTAACACCACATTTTCTCCAAAGGTGCCACGAGCCTTAACACGCCCTACAACCAAGATGCACAAGCACTACGCACATAACCGTGCCCTAACAACCCGCATCTAACCATGCACGTCACACCTGAGGACGTCACCACAAAAACACCCGAGGCCACGACACGACCGCCAAAGCTACCACGCAACGAACCAAACCCCAAAAGGCATCCAACAGTATTTCAATTAACTAACCCCATAATCAATCAACTGAATACTGTAAGAAACCAATTGAAAACCAATAAACCAACCAAAACCACAAACACAAAACTGCCCAAGTTTAGTCGACTGGACCCTAACCCCCAGCCGACTGAACAACACACTAGAAAACCACAAAAATGCCTCAATGCACGGTTCAGACGATTGAACCCCATGATCCAGTCAATCGAACTCAAGAACTATGACCCAGTCGACTGAACAAGCCCAGAAACCGTTTTTAAGTTACGGGTTCCACCTCCAACCCCGAATCGAAGCCTCTAAACTCCCACACAGCACTCTTGAACATCTACACGCCCAATCCAAACACCAAACCCTCGAAAGAGACTCTCAAAACACGATTTCATCCACCGAAATCAACGAAACACGATTTTTAACCTAAAAACCCAACTTTACAGAAAATCAGATCTACAGTTATCTAACCGTTAAAAACACACACGATTACACGTAGCACCCTTATACAGTAGTAAGGTTTAGAATCCTATCTCGGTGAGTTTAAAACTCGACGTCTCGAATCACGTGCAAAATTGAGTTTCGTCGGAATGAAATTTTGACCGGATAAACGCGTAGACCACGACGTCAATAACAAAGATCGGCAGTCTGATCATCAAAAATCGAGCCTCGGGCCCCCGAGAACTTAGAGAGAAGGTAGAGAGAAAACATGAAGCTTGTTAGAGAAGTTTTAAAAAATATCTTTATGAAAATATCTAACTCTAGATATTTATAGGCCTCTAAAATATCTTTTTTTTGAAATTTGCACCACAACGGCTCACAGCCCCGGGAACCTACCCTGCATACATATCTAAACTCGATCATGCATCAAAAGAAATAAAAACATGCTAAAAAAAAACACGTAACACCCGTCTGAAAACGCCGAAAAAAAAACGGGTCAGGGTCTCATGCACAGTGGATGAACATCAATGCATCACTAGTTAGTTGTATAACTACAACATTGTCGCCTATGATCTATCCATCTTTCTTCATTTAACTCATGCATATGAGATTTGGACATTTCTAGAAAAACGATTTACAAGTCTATCCAGATTTCATATATATCAACTAAAGAACAAATTAAACAACATCAAGAAGAAGTCTAGATCGATTGAATAATATTTAGCTCAAATCAAAGACATAGCAGATCAGTTAGCTTGGGCCTCTGCACTTGTTAATGATGAAAATTTAATCTTTATTAAATAGGCTGCCTGATGAATATGACTCTTTCAAAACCTCAACTCGCACCAGACTTGGCTCAATTACAATGGAAGAATTGAGTTCTCTTCTTTGTTCTAAATCAGTACATGTTGAGTTAAAAGAAAAAACAAGTTCCTCATCAAAATATACAGTTGTCTATAATGCTACAAGAGGCCAAAATTACACTCTGAGTAATTCCAACAGTGGATATCAAAGAAACTCTAATTCTAATTCTCGTGGAGGAAGAATGTTCTCTCGTAGCAACTATTATAGAGGTCGATACAACAACTCTGGAGGAAGAGGAGAAAGAATTCCTTATAACACAGCTGTTGTAGCTTGTCAAATTTGTGGGAGAACAAATCATATTGCTGTAGATTGTTATTATAAATTAGATCCTGATTATCATCCGTAGTCATTCTTTCCTAATGGTTAACAAGGACTAGGTAACCACACTTCAAAGGCATTAATCACAACAAATTTTGAACAAGAAAACATACCAATACCATGGTATGTTGACTCTGTTGCTACACACCATATGACACATGACCTTAACAATATGTAATTATGCACCTCATATCATGGAAATGATCAAGTGTTTGTGGGAGATGGCAATGCTATACCAATAAAGCACACGTGTGATGGCCTTCTACCTACTCCTCAATTCCCTTTTCGTCTAAAAAATATTTTTCATGTTCCTCAAATCTCATCCAATCTTCTGTCAGTCCACAAGTTAGCCTCAGATAATCATTGTACAATTACTTTTGATGATTCCTCCTTTGTCATTCAAGACAAGGACATAAAGAAAGTTCTGTATAAAGGCTCCTACAAGCATGGTCTTTATCAAATTCAGCCTCACGCTTTTAATAAACTCACCTCTGCTCAACCTGTAGTATATGTGAGCATAAACCAGTTTGCTTCGACTTGGCATCTCAGACTTGGACACCCTTCTTCTCAGAAATTCTAGCATGTGTTGAAACATCTACATTTTCCTAACTTCCATAAAAGTTATGCATCTGCATCTACTCATTGTGCCATAGCTAAGACACATAGGTTTCCCTTGAAATTGTCTAATTCTAAGTCTAATAAACCCCTTAGTTTCATTCACACTGATGTGTGGGGACCCTTTAATCATTCTAGTTCCATATATACCTATTATCTAATGTTTGTTGATGATTTTAACAGATTTTCTAGCAGATTTTCTTGGATTTATCCTTTGAGTTACAAAAGTGAAGTGTTTGATAAGTTTGTAGAATTTAAAGCTTATGCTGAGACCCAATTCAAGACCAAAATTCAGATTCTTCAAAATGATAATGGTGGTGAGTTTACCAGTAGAAAACTAAAACAGTTTCTTACTTCTCATGGCATACTACATCAGTATAGCTGTGCTCACACACCATCCCAAAATGGTATCTCAAAGAGGAAGCATCAACACTTGATTTAAACAACATTAGCTTTTCTTCATCATAGTTCCTTACCATATAACTTCTGGTTTGATGCCTTAGCTACAATAGTTTATTTGATTAATCACCTTCCTAGTTAAAAACTAAATAATCAAAGTCACTTTCAAAAGTTGTTCAATCAAAAACCAGATTACAAGTTCATGAAGGTTTTTGGTTGCAGATGTTTTCATTGGTTACGCGTCTATACTTCTCATAAACTTGAACCTCGATCTATTGCATGTGTTTTCTTTGGTTATCATTCATCTATCAAGGGATATAGGTGCTTTGATCCTCAGACCAACATAATCTATCTAGCTCAACATGTCAGTTTTCAAGAAAATGTTTTTCCCTTTTCTTCATTCTCTATCCAGCTTACTCATTCCTGTACCACTTTAACCTTGAAGTATAATTCTTCATTTCGCTGGACACCAACTCCTTCTCATACTTCTTCTCAAATTCCTACTCTACCACCTTCACAAGATCTATCACCTACACCTTCAATGGTTACATGTTCATCTGATTCCACTCCTTCAGTGTCTTCTCCTACACCTCCATTTGATTCCACTCCTCTTCCACCTCCACCTCCACCTCCATTTGATTCCTCTCCTCTTCACTCTTTAATAATTGTTCCTAATACCCATCCAATGGTTACACATTCTAAAGCTAGGATTTATAAATCTCGATATCCATTGTGCTTGCATACTAAATCCAATGTCCTCTCTTCTGATCTAGTCAACACAGAACCTACATCTGTTGTCGATGTTGAAATTTTGTGAATTCAATTGGCCATTGAATTTCAGAATTCAATAGTAGAATTTATTTGCAATTGAATTGGTCATTCAATTAGTAAATAAATTCTGAGAATCAATACCATTCAATGGTCATTGATTCATTTTGTAACTCTCCATGGGTGAAAGTCTATATAAGCTGTCATCCCATTCGATTTTCAGAGAGAGAAATACAGCAGCAAGGTAAGAACAAGAGGTGAGATACACATTCTGATTGCAAGCTATGAGAGAGAGAGAAAGACAGACGAGGTGTATTCGTAGCCGATCCTTGGTGGTGTTTCAACGATCGTGTCAACCGTTTTATCCTAGAAGAGTGACGCTGGTGGAAAACCTACAATGCCCTCGGTAGGCGGTGAATCATTCGTAAGGAAACTGCATTTGCAGGACTCGATTTGCACAATCTGTTCATA
Organism: Heliamphora pulchella; assembly: GCA_032270985.1. Lineage (NCBI taxonomy): Eukaryota > Viridiplantae > Streptophyta > Magnoliopsida > Ericales > Sarraceniaceae > Heliamphora > Heliamphora pulchella. Next base: position 1,452 of record JAULJZ010150352.1, on the reverse strand, counting down.
TTATTTTCTGCAATTTTATTTCTGTAAATTCAGTTCATTGTAATCGTTGTATTTTAATAAAGATTTATTTTCTGGACCACCGAGCATGTATATATTATGGCATTATATTTCTCTCAACAATCTTAAGAATGATTCAGTTTTAAAAACCTGCTCAGTTTGAATCTTTATTTTCTTTTCTCCAGAAAATACATACTGAAAAAGTATATATACATGCTTATATCTTTTAACATGTTCTGTGAGTATATACAGGATTATGAATTCTAGATCTTCATTGGAATATAGAAAATATTATCTTGTTCAGGACAATATGCTCAGATCAATCCAGATTGTGATTTGTTTTCAGTCATAAATCAGTCGATTTTCCTGATCTGTGAGTATTCTGGACGTTTATGTCGACACCTTTTCTTTTGTGTCAACACTTTTGACCTTTTGGCTTCTAGTGTCGACACATTCTTCGTTGGTGTCGATCCTTTTGGCTTGTGTCGACCCCTTTTCTGATGGTGTCGATCCTAATCCTTCTGTTGGTGTTGAGTAAAACTCTCGGTTCTTTTGTGTCGACACATTTCTCTGGTTGAATTCTCGATTCGTTTGTGTCGACACCTCTCTCTGTTTGTGTCGACACCTACCTCTATTTGGAACTCTCAGTTTTTTTGTGTCGACACCTCTCTCAGTTTGTGTCGACACATTCGCTGGTTTCTGTTTACATTGAACCTCTCGGCTCTTTTGTGTCGACCCCTGGGCTATTTGTGTCAACACCTTTGGTGGTTGTGTTGACACCTTTCTCGATTTGTGTCGACCCTGGATTGTTCGCGTTGACACTTTTCGATGTTTGTGTCGACACTATTGCTGTTTGAGTCGACATATTTCCTGCTTGTGTTGACACTTTTCCCTGTTAGTGTCAACCCTTTCCTTCCTGTGTCGACACTTCGCTATGATGCTTAATTGAGATATGCATAACAGAGATCTGATCGGCTAAGGCCGTAGGCAGCCGTGTGCGGCTGACCTTCTGGGGTTTGAAAGCGCTTGCTATAAGCAATGTTGCATACCGTTTTGGTTTCGAGGTCGATCCTCACTAAGAGCGCTGCCCTCAGACTCCCGCCTAGGGGCGCTGCCCCTAAAAACCCCGCTAGGGGGCACGACCCCCTAGAACCCCCTCACCAGGGGACGCGCCCCCTAGAACTCCGCCACATGATGGACTATATTTGGGGGAATTAAGTTTAGATTATTAATCTATTCTTAGTATTGACATTGTAAAGATCTAATATGTGAATTGATCTTATTTCAGGAAACATGTCGACTGAAAAACAAGGTGCTCCTGAAAAGCAAGTTGCTCCTGAAAAATAAAGTGCTCCTATGCCTGGTGTTCCAACTGTTCCTTTGTCTCATATGGACAAGCCAGGAAAGTTTGGAGGAGGAGCTGACTTTAAGAGATGGCAACAGAAGATGGTGTTC
>JAULJZ010150351.1:0-10057 GCA_032270985.1 Heliamphora pulchella | reverse complement strand
ATTAATTTTTTTTTAACAAAAGTTTTGGTTCTTTTTAAGACAGATGAAAACCAAAAACACATCCACTAAAAGCACAAGAGATTTAACGTGGAAACCCTAGGATATACCTCTGGGATAAAAATCACGGCACCAACACACGATAATCCACTATGAATCAACAAGTGTACAAGAAACACAACAAGAAAGAGATTACAACCATTACCCTAATGTTGACCTAACTCCATTTCTTGACTTAGCTCTCCGAGCACCTTCTTGACTCCATAGCAACCACGAGCTCAAGGACTCGATTTTCGTTTGATGACGGCTCCGAGTTAACCCGGCCAAGTGTATGAATGATGACAAGACGAGTGTATATAAAAATGTGATTTTATAGAGAATACACAACCTAAGGTTTTTGAAACACTCTTAAATGCACTTAAATACACTTAGGTTGCTAAAATAGAGTGAAAATGAAGAAGTAAATGCTATGCACTTAGAGAGAGAAGTGAGCCTCTTTAAATGTTCAGAAAGCACTCTCTAAAACCTAATAGACGAAACTGTGATGCTTATATACTAAAGAAGGCTCAAACAGGATTGATTGATGAAATGAGTTTGGGCGCTCAAGCACCTAGCGAGCGCTCTGCGAGCGCATTGATTCATCGTCAAAAAGGGCTCAAGCGCTATTCTCTGGAAAACAAAGGGCATTAAGGGCGCTTAAGCTCCTAGCGAGTGCCCTAAGAGCGCTCTACACTGGAAAGGTGCTTAAAGGGGCGCTCAAGCGCTAAACTAGCGCTGCTTTCTAGAAAAGAGACGCTCAAGCACTTAACGAGCGCTGAGGGGCGCTTAAGCGCTCTGTGAGCGCTAGTGAAGCTTGAAGCCCAAGCAACCTAGAAACCATGCATGCAACAAGAAAAACTTTTTACGCAGGAAACATACTAAACATGCAATAGTTGTGCACAAGTGAGACCATATACCTTGTTGGGGTTACCGAATAAAGTCTAACAAGTTTACCGGTGCGAAGAACGACGATGAGGAGAGCGGAGACACTAGATGAACCCCCCGACCAAACATAAAACAAAATAAGGATACAGACTCCGACGGTTTTGTTGAGGACCGAAAATAGCTAACTATACTAACAATCTCCCCTTTTGACATTTCCGGGACATAACCCTATAAATAAACAATAGACTCAATACAAGAAAAGAACTAGATACAAAGAGATCCACAAACTCTTAGAACCTAAGCACTAATCATGAGACATAGAAACTGCATAACTTGTAGAATAACTACACACCAACGCCAACAAAGTGAAGAGCAATAACATGATATTGAAAATATGGCTGAAACAATAATCATACATGTAATATGACATATAGAGTGCAATGAAGATATCACAAGCCATGAGAATAACAAAAAGATCATATATATATATATATATATCATCGCTCTAAAAACAGTAGTTTTAAGTACATGGATACAAAAATGATAGGCTGAGAACAAAATACATCAAAAGTAATACATTAAGCCTATCTACGTACATAAACTGCTACTAACACGGCTAGAAATGTACAAGAAGATAAACAAAAAGAACTACAAGTTCTCCCCTTTTTTGTCATGGAGACGCCAAGGGAAAAAACAAACCATCAGAGCTAGTCCTCACCGGGAGGAGCCTCGTCGTCGATGGTGGCGTAGTCTTCGTTGATGCGCTGCTAGATGTGGGCAAGCTACTCCTAGAAAGCGACCAAGGTGAGGTCATGAGCATCAAAGCGTGCCTCGAAACAGGCGAGATACTGCAGCACCTGACTCAACGGATCATCAGAGACTCTAGCAAAAGGAGCCAGCAGCAGAGGAGGTAGAGGAGCAGAAGATGACGGACCAGCAGCAGAGCTGGATGCGGCGGCCGGGGGACGAGCAGCAGGGGGTGCATCGGCAGCAGGTGAAGGAGGAGCGGGAGCGGCGTGAAGAGGACGGAAGGCAGGGATGATAGCAGGATAGGCAGGTGGGTCACGCTTGCTGACCGAAGTGGCAGAAGGGTCGACATCTAGATGAGCGACACTAAGGCTCTCTGTGTGAAGAAAGATGTCGCCCTTGAGGTAGAGCACGGGCTCCCCAGGGATGAGAGGAACAGATCGGGAGCGGCAATAGCGGGTAATGAGGGAGGAGAAAGGAATACTCGCAGTACCCGAGGGGCGCTGGGCATACGACTGGATGATATACCAGATGTGAGAAGGCAAGGTGGTGGAATAGCCACACCCGATGGCATACAAGAGATCAGCACGAGGCTCGGTGATGTTAGACGTATTGAGGGTACGGTAATGTGGAGCAAGATGGTGCTGCTTGAGGTGAGAAACGTGACTATGAGCACCATCCAACACCTCACGGGAAACCTCGCCACGAGAAGGGCGAAGGTCAGCACTCAGAGGATACTTAGGCGCCTCCACACGAGAGACATCGTAGAGAGAGACAATGTCGGCAACAGAGAAGACAAGAATGTGACCACGGACTCGAGTGGTCAGAGACCACTGCTCACGGTCAAACCAAGGTGACGTTCGCGTAGAACTCGCGAACCATCTTAGGAAGCACCTCGTGGTGACTAAAGCACAGACCAATCCAGCGTTGTTGAGCAAACTGCTCAGCTAAGCCGGTATGAATGAAACTGGACACAAGGAAATTCCTCTCAATGAGGATGCCTCGCCCGGCTAGCACGCCGTAGGCCATATGGGCCTCTGGAGTGGGAAGAGGGTCGTAACCCAAGGACCGGGCATGAGGTCGTTTCCACCCACGGGACTTGGTCCCGCTAGTTGAGGCACTGCTAAGAAAGCAAAGAAGACTAATGATGGAAAGCAGAAGAACAGAAAAGATGCAAAAAAATAATGAAAGAGAAGAAGCCATATTGACCGAAGGAAATAAAACCGGAGCCATGGAGGAAACATCGGAGCTAAACGCCAAAGAACGCCGAAGAATACCGAAGAGCGCGAAGAACACGAAGGAGATGGAGGAGCAGAGAGAGAGAGAGAGAGGGAAGGAGAGAAAGAGAAATGAGAAGGTGGTGGGAGAAGAAGGGACGCACAACCCAGATATAGGCTGAAACGCGCGTTGGCGCTCAAGCGCAGTACGAGCACACTGCGAGCACTTTAAAAGCTAGCACACGCGCACTGGTGCTCAAGCGCACTACGAGCACTTGACGGCGCTCGCTCTCTTCGAGTGCCAGGCACTAGAAGGCTACAGAACCCCAGATTTCTATATCTAACCCCCCCAAGAGACTCCCCCTCACCACACTATCAAGCAAAACACATGCATTAAGAGAACAACAAATATCCATGCATGAGCAATTCAATGACAAGACTTAGTGGAGAATCCATATTTGAATTTGAGCACAAGATAGTTGAGAGAGCAACATGAGAGACAGATATTCACATATTCAAGTGATGGTCGCATGCATCAACTTAAGATAAAAAAAAAATCTCAAACTCAACATTATCAAGTGTATACGGTGAACTCTGTGGCAGAGGAGCAAAATAGTGAAGAGAGATAAGTGAGGAGATAACCCAAGAACCAAGGCTCAAACACCGATCAAGAGAGCATTGAAGTCAAACCTCATAGCATTTGGACCTTGAGTCATACGCACAAACCTCAGCCAAGGGAAGAGAAATTGATCAAGGCACATGTTTTGATATGTTTTTCCCCTTTTTTTTTGTTTTTTTGTTTTTTTTGTTTTTATATATATTTTTGATGTTGTTATGTGAAGGGAGGTGGTAAAGAGGAAATCTTTCAAAAGATGATATTACCCAGAGGAGATGAGCAACACCTCGCAAACCGTCATAAATACAACGATAAGTAGCAAAACATGAGGGAAAACAACTTAAGGTAAACCATAAATATCGGTCATCTAAGCAACCGAAAGGAGTAGACAAAAGGAATCAAATCAAATCGATCTTACTACCTCATCAGGACAACATGCTACAAGAGAGTGTGTGCGCATAGAGATGAGAATTAGATTTTTAAACATAATATTGAGCATTAGCAAGGATTACAAGAGAGAATCTGATTTATATGAAGATCCATCAAATAGCTATGTATGATAAGAGTAAGAATCCACTCCTCATCCAAGTTCAAGATATGCAAATGAAGGACACGCACACAAGCACACAATCAAGCACACAAGCATGCAATATAAAGCGAGAAAAAAAAGAAGAAACAAGAGCAAAGAGAACAAAGGAAGAATCAACTCTTGAATAAAGAAAGATACACCCAAGAGCGATAAGGAACCCTACATCCTAATCCATAGATATTAAACCAATAGACATTCTAAGGAATTCAAACCTAGAGAAGTCTAAGGGTTTAGTGAAAATATTAGCCTTTTGATCATGAGTGGAAATGAACTCGAGGGTCACAACACCATCTTTAACAAGATTCCGGATAAAGTGATGGTGATTGTCTATGTGTTTGGTGCGGGAGTGTTGGATAGGATTTTTGAAGATATTGATAGCACTAGTATTATCACAGAACACGGTCATAGGGCTTTGCGTAAACCCGTAATCCTGAAGCATTTGCCTCATCCACAACAATTGAGTGCAATTACTCCTAGTTACAATATATTCTGCCTCAGCAGTGGATAGAGAGACTTAATTTTGCTTCTTGTTATGCCAAGCAACCAAGTACTTACCTAAATAAAAGCACCATCCCGAGGTACTTTTTCGGTCATCAACATTTCTGGCCCAGTCGGCATTAGAAAAACCGGCAAGATCCGTATTGATATCATGAGGATACCACAACCCAAGACTCTTGGTCCCTTTGACATAGCGTATGATACGCTTGATGGCGGTAAGATGAGACTCTTTGGGACAAGCTTGGAACCGGGTACAAACCTCACCACTAAAAGATAAGTCAGGACGACTAGCGGTGTGATACAAGAGGCTCCCAATTATACTCCGATACAAAGTGGGAGCAACATCTTTTCCTTTGGAGTCTTTCCCAAGTTTGATGCTCGTACTCATAGGAGTTCAGGCGTCTTTTGCGGAATCTAAGCCAAACTTTTTAAAAAGGTCATGGGCATATACAGATTGAGATATAAAAATACCATTTCTCATTTGTTTGACATGAAAGCTTAAAAAATAGCTCAATTCCCCGACCAAGCTCATTTGAAATTTATGGCTCATCTCGGCACCGAAGTAGTAAGAGTAATGATCAGAGGTGGAACCAAAAACAATGTCATCGACATAAATTTGAGCAATGAACAAGTCATCCTCAATTTTCTTTAGGAAGAGGGTCTGATCGACTCCCCTTCGAACAAAGCTAGAATTTAGAAGGTGGTCCGTAAGCCTTTCATACCAAGCCTGAGGGGCTTATTTGAGACTATAGAAAGCCTATCTGAGTCTATAAACATGATGGGGATTGTAAGGATCTTCAACTTTTTTGGTTGCTCAACATAGACTTCTTCTTTAATGTCTCCATTGAGAAAGGCACTTTTAACGTCCATTTGATATAGCTTGAAGCGAAGGCAACATGCTATAGCAAAACAGAGTCAGATGGACTCAAGACGTGCAACCGGAGCAAAGGTCTAATCGAAATCAATACCTTTAATTTGGGAATACCCTTGGGCAACAAGCCTAGCTTTGTTTCTAACAACACTATTTTCGTCATGTTTGTATTTAAAAATCCACTTTGTTCCAATGACGTTATTACTGGGCCGTGGGACAAGATACCACACCTCATTCCTATCAAATTGTTGAAGCTTTTCTTGCATGGCAATAATTCAATTTTCATTACCAAAAGCTTCTTCTATCTTTTTGGGTTCAAAGAGGGAGGTGTAGCACACATAGGTGATTTCATTTTCAGTGCGTGTTTTTTTTCTTGTCAACATGCCATCCCTAGGGTTCTCAATGACAAGGTCAATAGTGTAATTCAATTTAATCCTGGCGAATGGTTCTTTGGCGGATGGTTATTTGGTGGGTGTCGGATATTCCTCATCTTGAGGAATTTGATAACTCGATATATGCTCTTCAACATCCTCACTCTCTAAACCGGGTTCATCACAAGACGAGTCAGAATTAGACTCATTGGAAGAGGTAGAACTCCCCCCCTCAAACAAATGCCACACATCTTCGCTATCGGTGAAACTCAACTCATCAATCATGGTGTCATCCACCACAACATTTGCCGACTTAACCAAAGTCGAGGTTCTCAAGTTAAACACCCGATAGGCCCTACTTGTGGTAAGGTAATCTAAAAATATCCCTTCATCACTTTTAGAGTCAAACTTTCCCAAAGACTCACTATCCCTAAAGATGTGACATTTACTTCCAAAGACTCTAAAATATTTGACACTAGATTTCTTTCCATTCCAGATCTCATAAGGAGTATAAGAGGTCCCGAGCCTAAGATAAACTCTATTAATAGTATAGCGCGCGATATTAATCACCTCGTTCCAAAGATTTCTAGGCACTCTTTTGGCATGTAACATAACCTTTGCCATTTCTTGCATGGTCCTATTCTTTCTTTCCACAACCCCATTTTGTTGGGAAGTCCGGGGTGCAGAGAATTCATGTTTGATATCTCTATCATCACAGAATTTCTCCACATCGGAGTTTTTGAATTTCCTTCCATGATCACTTTTTACACGGGTTATGGAGTAACCTTTTTCATTTTGAATCTTTTGGCAAATGGTTTTGAAACACCCAAAAGTGTCAGATTTCTTCCTCAATAATCCTACCCAGGTAAAGCGAAAATAATCAACAATAACAAGGATATACTTCTTCCCACCTATGCTTTCAGTTCTAGAGAGACCCATTAAATCCATATGCAAAAGTTTGAGAGGTCTCGTGGTAGCAACAAGATTGGTTTTTTTATGTGGACATTTTATTTGTTTTCCTTTTAAACAATCACCACAAACAAGGCCCTTACCACTGGCCAACTTGGGAACTCCCTTAATGAGTTCTTTTTCGGTTATTTTAGACAGATCAACAAAGTTAATGTGACCTAAACTTTGGTGTCATATCTCAACCTCATCAAACAATATCCTGTTGCACACATTATCAAATTTAGGAACTATACAATAACAATTATTAGAAGATTGAGTACCCTTAATAATGCATACACCAGAAGAATCAATAATAGAACATCCATTTTGTGTGAATTGAACATTATGCGAGTTATCACAAAATTGTCCTATGTTTAAGAGGTTGGCCTTTAGGCCCTCCACATATAAAACATTTTTCAATCTAGGAAGGTCATTGGACATGATCACACATTTTTCTATGATCTTTCATTTGTTTCTATTCCCAAAAGTCACATTTCCCCCGGGGTATTCCTTTAAAGAGATAAACAAAGATTTATCCCCAGTCATATGTCTTGAACACCCACTGTCCAAATACCACAAGGAAGTGTCATGAGTTTTCAAAGCAGTGTGAGAAACAAGACAAACATTTTCTTTTCTTTTCCAAAAATGTTGGTGAGGTTGCTTAGTAAAAAACTTGACTTCGTGTGAGTTGTCTTTCTTATTCTTAGGTGCAGAGGGTTGAGGAAACTTATGAATCGGCCTAATGGGCTTCATGTTTCTAAAATGAAATGAACTACCAACAACTTTAGCCAAGTGGTGTACTTCATCATGAAGGTGGAAAGATTGTTTGGCAAGGTCATTAAGATGATCTAAAAGATGGTTATCATGACTAGCCAGATGAGCTTTGGATTGGTGCATGGATCTTCCTAAGATGGATGGACTATTCGGAGGACTTCTAGAGACTTTCTTGTTCATAAGGTTAAAGCAATTAGCCCGTATGTGGCCTAGAATACCGTAGTGATAACATGTGGGCACACCTTTTTTCTTACGGACAAGTCGCTCACTCTTGATACCTAGACTAGGAGGGGTGGATGACGTGGAAGTGCTAGAGGCACTAACAAACACAGCCTTCTTAGGATTATCTGTAGTATTAGGTTTCAAGGATGGCGGGTCTAAGTACCCTAAACCACTCTTATTTCTGAAAGAGGAAGGCAACTCAGTGATCCGAGTAGTCGCTTCACTTCTCTTCATTATGGAGCTAGATTCAAAAAGGTCTTTTTCAAATTCAAGAATCCTAGACTTAGGAACTGTCAACTCACCTAGGTATTCAAGTCTCTCTTTCTCAATGTGAGCAAACTTATCGGACAGGTTCTCTTTGTGAGTCTTAAGATTCTCAATTTCTATGATCTTTTCACTCATTTCACTTTTCAGAAAGCTCATTTCCTTTTCTAGAGTTCTAAACTTCATCTTGATTTTTAGTTTATCTTTCTTGAGTTTTAGACACTTTTTGACAAGTTCATCATAAACTTCATGGATAGATTCAATCTCATCATCATCATCATTACTCTCACCTTCTTCACTAGACTCATCTAAGAACTCGGTGGCTAGAGATTCACCTTAGGCACAACTTACATGGGAGGAGTCATTATCAATAGGCAAACTAGAGTGGTCGAAAGATCCTATGGTGGCCACTAACACAGCAAAGTTGGATTTATCAACTTAATCCTCGGACTCACACATTCATTTTTTCATCTTCACTCTAATCATCTCAAGTGACTGTAAAGCTCTTGTTCTCCTTCTTTTTGCAAGTGTTGGCACACTCGACTTAAATGTGACCAAACCCATGGCATTCGCGACACTGGATCCCTTGGGGTTTCTTGGAACTAAAGGAGGTACTTCGTTTGTCATTATCACTTGGAATGAACTTTATGCTGGAAAAAGACAACTTGGGAGAGGAAAGGTTGGAACTGTTTTCCTTTTTTAACCTAACAAACTTATGAAATTTTTTAGCAAGCATGGCCAACTCTTCTTCGTCAACATCCTCTTCTACATCATTGCTTTCAGAGGTGTCAACATGGGAGGATTTCAAGGCTATGCCTTTGCTAGAGCTAGATGAGGTTTTCTTAGAGGACAGGTGGTTGATTTTATAGGTTTGGAGTTTGCTTACCAATTCTTTAATCTTTATAGAGTCAATGTCATGACTCTTCTCTATGGCGGTAACTTTAGGCCTAAACTTCTCCAGCAGGGACGTAAGAATTTTACAGACAACCTTAGAAGATGAGAGAGGCTCTCCTAGACCGAAAAAAGAAATTTACAATCTCACTAAGTTTGCCATAGAATTGGTCAAAGATTTCATGGTCGATCATACGCAACTCTTTAAACCTAGTGGTCAACATTTGGAGTTTGGAGGTCTCCACAGTTTGAGTGCCCTCATGCGTGACTTGTAATATTTCTCATGCCTCTTTAGTAGTGTCACACTGTGAAATACGACTAAATTCACTGGGACTAAGAGCATTGTGAATAGCGCCTAAAGTCTTGTAATTAAAGTCGGAACACTCATTGTCAACTTGGGTTCCCTCGGTGTCTGTTTTTAACCTAACAACTTTGGTAGTGGCATCTTCAATAGTGGGGGCTTCATATCCGTGGAGAACGGATCTCCAAATTCTAATTCTTATTGAATTTAGGAAAGCCTTCATCCTACCCTTCTAATAGGGATAGTTGTTGCCATCAAAATAGGGAGGCCGAGTGGTGGAGGTACCCTTTCTACCCAACTCCGAGGTCATAGCTACTAAAGGATCTAACTCTGGTGGTTAGGCCAACTACGAGACAACCTTGCTATGATACCAATTGAAAAAGCTAAAAGCCGAAGGATTGAGCCTAGTGGGGGGGAATAGGCCAATAAAAATTAATTTTTCTTTTTAACAAAAATTTTGGTTCTTTTTAAGACAAAGATACCAAAAACACGTCCACCAAAAGCACAATAGATTTAACATGGAAACCCTATGATATATTTTCGGGATAAAAACCACGGAACCAACACACAATAATCCACTATGAATCAACAAGTATACAAGAAACACAACGAGAAAGGTATTACAATTATTACCCCAATGTAGACCTAACTTCGCTTCTTGACTTAACTCCCCGAGCACCTTCTCGACTCTATAGCAACCATGAACTCAAGGACCCAATCTTCGTTTGATGACGACTCTGAGTTAACCCGGCCAAGTGTGTGAATGATGACAAGATAAGTGTATATGAAAAATGTGATTTTATGGAGAATACACAATCTAAGGTGTT
>JAULJZ010150350.1:0-10057 GCA_032270985.1 Heliamphora pulchella | reverse complement strand
GAAAAAATATATATATATATATATATATATATATATATATGATGAAGACTGCTCAGTGCTCACCTTACCTAATTGTGGTCTATCGACAGACTACACTCATAAATATTAGATGGATCAATAGCCAACTCAACCACTGATCTCAGATCATCCCAATTTCCATCTCCGAAGAACTCATCACCCCCATTCACATTCCAAACCAAGCTTGAGCATGGAGTTCTTGATGGAGCTCCTTCACCTACCCAACTCTGCTGCTGCAGCAGCCGTCGCCGCCCCACCACAACCAGCCCATCATCGTCTCTTTCATGTCCCTCCGGCAGCCCCACCGCAACCAACCCGTCATCGTCTCTTTCGTGTCCCTCCGGCAGGTGAATCGCCGGTTTCCTCTCGTCTCCCAAGCTCATGTAGTGGTCAGTAATGGTGGAGTCCAGCATGCTGCCGGTTTTGGAACCTGCATCGTTAGGGTTATTTTGTTGGGATGAAGCCTTCCTTTTCTCTGGTGCGTAGTTTTTTAAGGATGCATTCCGTTTGAAAATCCGGCAAAGTGTCCAAACTTCCTGCGACCCATTCATTGTACGCGGAAGATTAACGGTTAGTTTAAGCAACTCATCCATGCATAAATCATAATTTATATTTCCGTGTGTGTTCCACTGCCTGATTATCAACCCAACTTTTTTTTATTGTTTTTTAGCTAAGAACGTAAAAACCAACATAGTTCATTTCACAAATGAGCAAAATAAGCTAAAAAGTTTTAAAAAATTAATTAATTAATTAAACCTAAACACCAGTTTTTAAAATATTTTATTTAAATTCTCTCATCTCATTTTAAAAAATAATAATACTCCTATTTGATAGCTTATTTAATACTAATACCAACTATATATAATTCTTATCTATTTTTCTTTTTAGCTAAATATACAAAAAAGTAATTAAAAAAAACATGCATTTAAGCTATTTGCCAATCTGCCTCTAAATATAATACTAGTTTACAGTTCGCAAGTAATTTATATTGATGAACGATCAATATATTTATAGTTAAAAAAATACAATTTATAAAAATCTGTTATTTGTAATAAAATTGAAATATTGTATTTAACATAATTTTTGTGTGAAATTTCAAAGGTATTAAAACGAAATAGAGAGAAAAAGTATCCTCCAAACAGTTATTGTCAATATCAAATTTTAATTATGAATTAATCTAAGTGATTATTTTAAAAAGTGTATTCAGAATGTAGAATTTATTTTTAAAAATGTGAATTTCTGATCATAAGATCATTTAATCATATTTTTTAAAACAAAATGCGTTAGAAGAACAAGAATACATTTTGAAAAGTTTAAAATTATTTTATATATAGGTTTTAGTTGTGTAGGTCATTCTTTGCTATAATTGAGACATATTTAAAAATTATGAGCTAATTTATTATGTAGATATTTATAAATGTAAATCTATGTGTACTGGAAAAGAATGCTACATGAGAAAACTTAGTGAACATTTTTTTAAAAAAAATATGAGTTATTTTATTACAACAAAAATCAGTATACATTATTATATCATCTAAATTTATAATTAAAAGATATTCATAAATCAACAATCACAAAAATTTATAAATTTAACAATAAATTCATAATAAGTCAAAAGAATAAAAATAAGTTATGAAAAATTAATAAGTCAAATTTTATGTTGTCTATTTTTATTTTTAATTTTTTTCGTCGGGACGCTATAAATATGAGGTAAAAAATGAGTTTAGCTGTTATGAATGTGATGTGAAAAGTTACATAAGATGAAAGCAAGATGCTTTCAATTAATGACAAATAAATATTTTTGTTAAAAATTATATTAAATCTTTAAAAAATATATGTGAAATAATAGTATTGATATGTGCTTGGTCAATAATTTGTGGCAAGAAGCATACAAATAGTAATTAATAGAAAAAAAAAAGGAGATAAGAACAAAAGAATCAATTACATTCGTAATCAATAATACATTTGTTTACTTTTTGACTATTTTATTTATATTTGAATTTTAAAGTGAAAATAAACTAAAGATATACTTATAAACTTAAAATTCTAAAAGTAATAAAAGAAAAGTACGCCAAAAAAATCATGATAGTGTTTAATTTTAAATATAATAAAAATACGAACCATTCAAAAAATATAAAAGAGATGGAAAACACAAAAGAGGCCTAAAATACCAAAAAAAAAACAAAAAAAAATCAAGTAGAAATGCAATAAAAATACATCCATTAATTACATAAAAAAACATCCAGCACGGTAGAAAATAACCTTTTACTATAAAGTCTAATTTTTATAAGCTCATTTCATTCTAATTTTGATCATCCAGTCCGTTTATTTTGTAGAACATATAAAGAAAATCGTCTATGTAAAAAAATTAATTAGGTAACTATAAATATAGTGACTTAAAATATTTATTTTAATGATGTCTGTCATTTTAAGAATGGATCGTTTATTTATTTAAAATGCATATATTCAAATTATTTAGTTATTGATAACTAATCAATTTAATTTGTTACATAAATGATTGTCTAAAGAAGTTCAAGAAAAAAAATCATAATGTTATCAAAATAAATATGATATAATATATATATATATATATATATATATATATAAAAGACAAATTTTTAAATAAATCCTAAAACTTGATAGTGTCGCGACGAAAAATAAGGTTGAAAACTCTTTATATTTATTTTAGTTTTCTATCTCAAGTTTATTTTAGTGATCTAAACTGTTAATCTTGTAAAATATATTGGAAAGATCATCTATATAAAATATAAATTTGAATCGATATATATAAATATAGACCATTAATTTTATTTAAATTAAATATGTTCAAAAATTTTAAGATATATCTATAACTATTATAAAATAGATAAAAAAAATACCATACAAATTTTTCAGAGGTATAAATGGAATTTTACAGGTGGCGAACTGATATTGGCTCTGTATATATAGTAGAAGTAGATATAGATAGATAAGAGTATAATAATGGTCTGTTTTATTAAAAAATGATAGAAAGAAAAAAGAATAAAAAGTGAGGCGAAATAAACGAAAAAAGAAAAAAATTTATTTTGTTGCATATATCCATTTGATTAGAATAAAGACTTTCCAAAAAATAAATGATACAAAATTTTAAATTTTTAGTTTGATAAAAATAAAAGTTATTAAGAAAGTTATTGTATTTATCTAATACATGTATATACATTTGGAAGAAAAAATTATTAGCAGAAACTATGGAAAAATTTCAAAAGTAAGTTAATTTGGTCCCTACTTTTATGGAAAAATAATTTTTCTTTGCATATTTTGTGAGAAACTAGTGCGTTTGGTTGTATTTTTTAAAATTATAATTTGAAAATTATTTTTTTAAAATGAATTTGATAAATAAATTCATAATATTTTGAAAAAAGAAAATGCGTTTTGTGTACTATTTTTAGAAATTCTAACCTTAACCCTAACCCTAACCCTAACCCTAACCCTAACCTTTGCTGGCCCCAAATCAAGAAAAGAAAGAGAAGAGGACAATTGAGATGCCGACGACAACTGAGACGACGACCATTGAGAGAATTATTGAGAGAACGATGACGATCTAAGAGGACGACCACAATTGATAAGAGAGGATGCCAACGAAAGATGAGAGACAGTGACGACTGAGAGAAAAGGACGATAACAAAGGATGAGAGACGACGATGACTGAGGGTTTAGCTCGTCGATTTTGAGAGGACGACGACGACGACTGAGAGGACGACAACAATGACTGAAAAATCTAGCTCGTCGAGTTTGAAAGGACGACGATAGTGACTGAGAGATCTAACTCGTCGATTTTGAGAGAACGACTAAGAAACGATGATGAGGACGATTGAGAGATCTGGCTCGTCAATTTTGAGAGAATGACGATGAGATCTGATTCGACGACAACGGCAGCAGCGATTGGGATATGGCAACAGCGATTGGGATCTGGCTCGACGACGACAACGATTGTGCTTACGATGGATTTCTTTTGTATTTTGAGGGATTTGGAAAAAAAGTGGACTTAAATAACTGAAAATAACTTTTAATTTTTTTAAAATTTTCTGTTTTTAAGCTATTTTTTAACTCACTTTCTTAAAAACTATTTTGTAAGAATTGTTAACAAATGCACTTTCATCGTTTTTGGACAATAATTTTCTGAAAAGTGAAAATAAAAAGTGTAACCAAACAGGACAAATTAGCCGTTTGATTTGCTTTTCCGAAAATAATTTTCGTAGAATTATGCTTTTAAAATTTTGAAACTCCATTTATTGTCATTTTTTAGAAAAGAATATCAAAAAAATTAAATGAGAAAAAGTGAGTTAAAAAGTGGAACCTGTTTGAAAACAACTAAAACATGTTTTCACTTTTTTTCTTCTTATTTTTTCTGACAAAATCAAAACACAGAGAAGAACTCGTCATCCTCCTCCTCTTAGTTGTTTTCAGTGGGCATCGCCGTCGTCCTCTCTAAACGTCGTCGGCGTCGTCCTCTCAGATCATCATCGGCATCGTCCTCTCAGATTGTCGTCTTCCTCTCAGCCCCTCTTAGTCATCATTGGCGCCGTCCTCTCAAATGATCGTCATCCTCTCAGTCCCTCTCAGATTGTCGTCAATGTCGTCCGCTCAGATCGTCATCGTCCTCTCAGTCCCTCTTAGTCGTCGTCAGCGTCGTCCTCTCAAATCGTTGTCGTCCTCTTAGTCCCTCTTAGTCATCTTTGACATCGCCCTCTCAAATTATCGGCATTTCAGTCAGAATTAGAGTCCCTCTCCGTGGCATCGTCTCATGTCATCGTTGTCATTTTCTTCCTTTTCTTGATTTGGGGCTAGCTAGGATTAGGGTTAAGGTTAAAGGTAGGGTTTCTAAAAGTAATACACAAAACACAATCTCTATTTTCAAAATATTATGAATCTATTTTTTAAATTTATTTTTAAAAATAATTTTTAAATTACAATTTTAGAAAACATAACCAAACGGGCCTGGTTTAAGAGAATTGTATAAAAAAAATTATCAAATTTTAGACTCTCTTGCGAAACAAATGCCAAAAATGTTTGAATATTTTCTCATTTTCATATTTTTATCACTATCTTGCTAATCAAATGGACACTAAAAATAAATGTAATGTAAGCATGTCTAAAATTTTTTAAGGAAAGTGAAACTTTTTAAAAATAAACGTCTGTAAATTAATCATGTAAGCTATTGATTCGTTTGGTTGTGGAAATAACAAATGTTAATTAAAACCCCCGAATTATAATATAGGTAATAGATCTCAATCGTTGATGTGGAAATGACCCCAACCATTAAATTGGGTTATAAATGTTACCCCAAGTATTGTGAATTCTAAATATACGGTGTCCTTCTTTTCAACATAAATATTTTTTTATTTTTTATTTTCAGTATTCGATTGACATATAAAAAACATTTTTAAAATAAATTTTTTTATTATTGAATTGAAATAAAATATTTTTCACAACAAAATTATAAAAAATATTTAAATATAGTTCGATGCCTCGTGGAGTTTCACTATTGTATGGGATAGTTTTTTTGTGACGTTTTCTGACTTTTTTTTGTTTTTTCTGAATTTTTTTAATTTTTAATCTAGATTTTTTACCTTTTTGATTTATAATGATAAAATGAATTTAAAAATATAATAATTTTAACTAGAGGTGAAAAAAGTTTATTAAAGATGAAAAAAACCTTTAAAAAGCCTTAAAGTATTTTTTTACAGCTTTTTAAGGCTTTTTTCATCTTATATTTTTTTAGTCATTTTTTTTTACGATTTTAGTTTCTTGTAATGAGAGAAATCTAAAAATTATTATTGTTTGATCTAACGTAAAAAAATTTCACTAAAAACCCAAAAAAGCCATATAAAAAAATTTTAAAAAAGCTATCTCAAACAATATTCTCCACTCTTGTTGGCTTATGTGTATTCGTTTTAAAATTTGTCACAAAAAAGCTAAAAATCTAGAAATGGTTAAATTCAAGACACGTCTCTTAAAAAACGAAAAATAACTTACTAATTTATTGAAAAAAATAACTTTATTTTATGATATAAAATATTTTACTAAAAAATTATTTACTTACGTTGAAATAAACGAAAATTTTTGGAAACAAAAAGGGATTGCGGTGAAATGACCTCAACCCAAATTTGAGAACCCCAGTATTATAAATATATAAATTTTTGTGCAAATTAAGTATATTAATATTTATATGAAGTAGTAAATTCAACATTTAAAAGTATATTAATATTAAAAAAATTATTCCCATGATCCTATTATCTACTACTAATCATCACTCCATTTCGATACACCAATGAGGGATATGCTACACAAACGGAATATGCAAGCATATTATAATGACGTAAGCCCAGCTTTTATAATTTTTTTAAAATCTCAAATCAAAACACCACTACTATTGCAACTCATAATTTTAAAATATCAATGCCACATTATTTTTGAGTTTGGATGGATTTTCTGTATTTAATTTCAGCCTATAAATTAATTTTCTGTTAAGTTCACCCTATAAAAAACCTACCATAAAACTTACTTTTAATTTCATTCACAATTCAAACTGAATAGTTATAGAAATTTAGGTGGAATGTGATTCAGACTACACATAAACTCTTATAAATAGGTGAATTTAAACTATTTATTTTAAATTTATGTAAAATTTTTAAGTTTAATTTATGGGTACATAGTTTGAAGAAAAAATCTAAAAGTTTGTACTCTAATCATCGTTACTTATTTTACAAAATGACCTTAGATATGAGTTGGCATATATAATTGGCATTTAATATAGGGTGATTTTGACACCAATCCTAATTTACAAAATTATAAGAAGATTAGTTTTATCTAATAAATTTTAATAAATTTATTCCTAATTCATTTTAGAATTTCAAAACTACCCATAACTTTATTTGAAACAGATTTTTTTTAGTTCTGTCGTCGATCTCCTTCGTCTTCTTCTCCGACACTAACGCCAACGCCAGTCACTCCTCCGTCGCCGACGCCAGCCACACCTTCTTTGGCAATCTTTTCCAGCTCCTCCGACGCCGACCTCCTCTTTATCAAAAAGTAACTCAGAAATTCCTCATTGCAAAAATTTTAACTAAAAAATTTCTCAGTTAAATTTCTTGTACTAACAAAATTTTCAGTTAGGTTTTTGAGAAACTCGAAGAAGAAGAAAAAGAAGAAGAGGAGGAGGAAACTGTTGGGGGGAAAAGTGGGTTTTGAAAAAATTAGAACATAATTTTTACCTAACTTTGAAACTAATTATCTTTGTATTGGATTAGTCTTTTTTGATGATTTCAAGTTCTAATTTGTTTATCTCCATAGGTAGAGTAATCATAGATTTTATGACATTCAAAACCATTAATGGGTGAATGAGAAATTGACTCAAAAAGTGTGTTATCGAAATTGACAAAATGGTGGTAACTAAGTTCTATCCCACATTGGTTGGGAGAGAAAAATGTGAGTGTCTAATTCAGTATAAATGAGTTTTCAATCCTACATTGGTTGGGAGAAACATGGGTGAGTAGCTTATATAAGCCAAGTTGAGCCTAAGGCGTGTGCCCCTTGGGGGTATCCAGTTTTGTGGACAGGAGAAAACCTACCCAACGGTGGGTTCAACCCAAACCCCACATGCGCGCGCCGCCACCGCCGCCGCCCTCCCGTTCGACCCAAACCCCACACTACAAAACCCATTGTGCATTCAATTTTCCCCATCTCCTCTATTACCTACATTACTCTGCATCTCTTTCATCCATCCGAGAAAGTTTTGCACAGCAAGATTCGCTGTGTGTGCAGACTTTCGTTCTACATCTGTACACGGCAAATCGTTTCATCCTAAAGGCAGACCCCCGATACAACGCAAGTACCGAGACTGGGCGTAATCTGTCTTAAGGAGACAGTATTGAACGCTGGACTTAATTGCAAAGTTTTGATTGTTCTGTAAACTTTTCTTTATTCCGTTTTAATGCAGTACTATTTTTCCATCCAGTTTCATCTTATCTGATCTATTTTAGAAATTATCTTACGTTTTGCTGTTTGTTTTATAAAACAGTTTTTCTGTTTCTGTTCTAGTTTCATTTCATTAGTTTTCCGGTTCTATTCAAACTTAGGGTTATTGTTCTGCTTCTGTTTTGTTTGCACAAAAATAGTATACTAATTTCCAAAACAGTGTTGTATTTTATAAACCGACAGTGTTTTTAAAACAGTGTTTTCACAGCATACTTAAAATATATTATTAGTCTCTGTTTTTTGGATTTTTTTAATCTTTTACTGTAATATTATTTTCAGAGTTAATTACAATTTTTTTATATGCTGTAATTTGTTTCATCATTCAGTTAATTTCGATTTTGACATACCGACAAATTGTAGTTTTTCCAGTATTGTAACCAACAAAAACGATACTGAGAAATTTCTAAGTTAAATTGTTTTTATTGAGAAATTTCTCAGTTTGAAACAAAAATCATGTGCTGAGAACTGAGAAGGACAACGACATTCAAAGAGAAGTTTAACTGATTGTTGGCGTTACACAAGAGGCAAGTCAACAGTTAACAAAGTTGACGGTGAAGGGTGATCGATAAGATCTGGCTAGATCTAGAGCAAATTTGATGAGGATGAGGAAGATGAAGCGCGATGTTGGTGCGGTGAGATTTAGCTAGATTTGGAGCAAATTTGGTGAGGAGAAGGAACGGTAGAGACAGCAGCGACGGATGAGGAGCGACAACCATTGGAGCAAATTTGAGGAGCAGGAGGATTAGTGGTCTAGATCTGGATGGAGGAGAAGGAGGTGCGGCAGCAGCAAGGGGTGATGTTGGCGGCGAGGGGGCGACGGAGCTTCAGTTTAGCGTAGAGAGAGAGAGAGAGAGAGAGAGAGAGAGAGAGAGAGAGGGAGAGGGGGCAACGTGTTGGAGGCAATACTGCCAAGATCGTTGTTTTTGTAAAACGATTTTCGATAAAAAATTAATTGGACGGGAAAACGCCGAAATGGGCTCCAGATAAAAACTTTAACGTCGAACGATAAAAAATAAACCCGTGCAATCAAAGTTAATTTAGAAGAATACCTTTTATCGATCGAATCTTCAACTACAACTTGATTTTAAGTTGAAGTTTCAGTCAGATCTTCTACTGTATTCCCTTACGCGATCCTCGAACGTAGCATGGACTACGATCTTCCAAGAACTCGTATCGGTAGAACCCCGATGTATTTAAATCTTGAAAGATAAAAATAATATTATAATAATATATGAGATATGATCTATTAATCTCAAACTGGTTTAGTCTACCCGCGTATATATAAGGTTATAGTAGGGACCTGGGGAGTAATTACGAGTTAAACTTCTAGTGGAGCATAGACACCTACTAGAGATTTCTGCAATTATGGAAAGACATACAGCAGTTTCTGTAATTTTCATAAAATACTGAATTACAGTTCATACTACTAAAGAACTATTATTGCACTCTGACCCATAATCTCAACGCATTCTTGCATTGAGCTCATGTTATTAAATACTTACCATTTCTCCTTACGTTAAGATTTTCAATACCCGCCAATTAAATTTAATTACTGATAATTTAATTTAATCGGCATTTTGATATTTGTTAAGTCCTTCCGCTTAACTTATTTGACCGTTGAATAATTAAATCTATCTGCAGAATTTGGCCCGGTCAAAACTTATAAGCATCCTTAAGGGGGTATCATCAATCCCGATCTTTCGGAATGTGACTTCCGTCAATAATTAATATTTGCCATATAAATAATATCGCTATCCAACTCACCGAAAATATAGACCCATATAAGATCGCATCTTCTAATTAATTAAAAAAACGAATATTAAATATATGCAAAGTAATAATTATTTCAGAATTAAGAGGATAAGCACTATTTATAATAACCTTGGGGCATGAATTAATTTATATAGTCAGTATAAAGTTAATTACCCCAAATGTCCCGTTCAATACACACAAAGTGTAATCAAGACAGACCTACTAAAACTCTGTGTCACAGTCGTATCGATGGTATGTCCATTTCCATCTA
>JAULJZ010150349.1:0-10057 GCA_032270985.1 Heliamphora pulchella | reverse complement strand
AAGTTTGGCGTCGACCAATAATCTTCATGTGGCATTGGTTGTAACCTCGTTTGCCAAACTTGCAAGTATGTTGACATTGAATACTCGGGTGCAATAAAAAATAAGCCATCTACTCCGAGGTCAGCAAGAACAGTAAATATGTGCGAGCAAGGGTGGTGGTAAATCTCTTATTTACCGCAATCACATTTTCTGTTATGTATGTTGACTACGTGGCAGTTTCGACCTCTGCCTTGTCGAACTGCCGTCACTACCTCGTACAACCCCTGCCTCCTATCAATTACAGATGGCCAATATGTACATTACATTATTATAACTTCATACGCCTCCAACAAATGTAATAGAAATAGGATTTACCTGTCAAATGGTATCATTACATGCTGATTGCATATCTCTTGGTTACGAAGGATCGTTTCTTGCACTTAATCCGGATATATATTTTTATTCTGGATCATGTTCTCAGCACGACTCCTCATTTGATCCATATACTTAACCAGTCGATGGAAAGTGGTCTCCACACACGCAGTGATGGGCATATTTCAAGCTCCTTTCAATACGCCATTAAAAGCCTCGGCATGATTTGTGGTCGTCACCCCCCAACGAGCACCACCATCATGGGAAAGAGTCCACTTCACAGGGTCTATACGACTCAGCCATCGCCACGCTGGCTCGCTCAAACTCTTGATCTTCTCCATCTTCATAGTGAACTTTCGCTGTTGATGTTCTGTGGCAGTAGCCCAAACTAAGGATTTGAGTGGCTGGTTCTTGAAGTTCTCGTTGAAGTTACTTTGCACGTGCCGGATATAGTACCTGTGATGCCCTACCGGTCGAACAGCTGGGTTCTCCTAGTATTGGGCAATAGCATTTTTTATAGCGACGTGGTGATCAGAGAGCAATGTTACCCCCTCCCTGTCGAGGACAACATGCTTCTTCAGGTTGATGATAAATCAGGACCAACTCTCAGTCGTCTCCTCATCTACAATAGAGAAGACCAGCGGGAACATCTTCTTATCGGCAGTGACTCCGGTTGCGATATGAATTTTCCCTTTGTACTTGCCATAGAGATGGGTGCCATCTATGCATATGACAGGTGGGCAGTGTTTGAACCCATCAATGGACGGCTTGAATGCCTGGAACACATAGTTCAACGCCGTCACGTTGGCGTTCGATGGGTAGATCAAGTTCCATTCCACGACAGTGCCCGAATTATACGTCTGCAACGCAGCCATATATTTAGGCAACTTACTGTATGACTCCTCCCGATTTCCAAACACCATCTCAATCGCATGCGTCCTCGCTAACCACGCCTTCTTGTACGATATTTGGTACTTGTGGAAGGAGTTGACAGTTGTCAGTATAATTTCCAGGGCTATCTCTGGATTTTTCTGCAAAATTATAGTAGCTTTGTAAAAGGTTAAAGAGTTTAAGTATAATGAATGACGTAAATCATATGCAAGGTTATTGATCTTACCACAATGTTAGCTGTGATGAATGTAGTAATAAATCGAGAGTCTAGGTTACGGTGGTTCCTATTCTTCCTCCCGTACATGCAGTGGTGATCACCAGCATATTGAGTGATCTCAAAGTGCCCATGAGTACTCTTTTTCCCCTCACGAAGCCGCCAACTGCAGTCATTTTTACATTGGGCCACCCAAACTGCTTTCCTAGAATCCACTACTTCAAATTCGCGGTTGTTCTTTATGTGATGCAGCTTCATAGCTGTCTCGAGGTCATTCTTGTCTCTGAACAACATACCCTTGCACAGCTCAACCATTTCTGGATTCCAAACCCTACCGCGAGCATAAAAATCACGTGAAGTAATCGATCCGTCATTTCCCATATCGACATTCTGAAATAATGGGATGTCAGCTGATGTAGATGACAGGCCAGCCACTTCGGTGGCATCGCGTGTCCCTTCTCCAACGCAGCCAAAGTTATCTTCGTCAGCACAGCATCTTGATCAGTACACATTAACAAAGTGTCTACGTCTTCATCCGAGTCCGACATATCACCTCGGTTGTCGACATTTAATACGTAGTCGTCTTCCAGCTCTGTGTACATTACAAATTGCTCCACTGCCTCGGCAGTTATACCTTTCCCAACGGTTGGACTCGAAGGGAGCAAAGTGTCCACGAATGATGATGACGCCCCTCTTTCAGGTACTCTTGCCACCAGACGCACTATACCGGTGTTGCCTGCTGTTTATATATCCAACGAAAATGACGCATCCAGGTCGGTGTATGTAGCTGGGTTATACCCCCCGAAGTCATCCCCCGAATATGATCCAGCCGCGTCTCCTGGTTGTATCAATAGTTGCATGTATGATCCAGGACCATGCATGCCCGATCCAGAACCATGCATGAACGTTTGTGGGTCGACTGCTGGGCTTTCAATGTCTACATAAAACTCAAGGCAGTTCTCGGGGGTACCCTCAGCCAACCCTAATATTGTGTCCAACATATCATCGTCATTTAACGGCATGATCCTGTACTTATTGACTGAATGGACCTGCCTGTGAGGCAACCTGCATTTGAATTTGAGGCGATAATTGCCACCGTAAGGAATCACCTTCGGCAACATCATTGCTTCAAGATCAACAAGTGTGGTTCTCCGGGGTACATTGTAAAATCCCTTTGCTTCAGTATCGTAAGATACGCCTTCCTCTCAATCCTTGATGATATTTTCCCTCAGTAAAATAAAATTCTCACCATTTCCATCCTCGTTCTACAATAGAAATATGTAGCACGGCTAATATGGTTATTATTATGTATAATAGAAAACGAAGCATTTTGTAGGCTATGGTTAAAAAAAAAACTTCTGATTGAGTGATTTCATAATTTACGTACTTGAACCTAAGGCTGTTTTTTGAATTTGTCTCTGTGCAAAAAAAATTAAATATGTGTACATAAATAAATGAAATTACCTAATTTCGATTGAATACAATAATTCAGCGTTTTTCCATCTTAAAGGAGTATATATATAATATATTTTTATTTTAACGTGACGGAAAGAGAGAGCCAAAGCTCGTCGACGCCACGCCCGCCGCCGACAAAAATCAAACGCTAATAAAAGAAAATAAAATTATATAAAAAATATATATAATTTTATTTAATAGCGAAATTATGAAAATTTTAGGAGTTTTAATTAACTTTTATAGGAAAAACATATTTTTAAGCCAAACAGTAATATTTTTGAAAACTGCTAACTAATTTTAGGTTTTTAATAATAAATTGATGCTAATAATAATAATAATAATATTTTATAGGAATAATTCAGCGTTTTTCAGATCTTATGATTTTATGTGCTAAAATACAAATGTTTTTTGGTCAACTTTGGACCCTCGTCGCCGTCACCCCGAACCTCCGATCTGACCACCGTTAACTTTGTTAGATTCATCTCATGACTGCCTACGTGTGGCCGCGAACGGCGATTGAAACCGACGTCCGAATTGTCCGAATGCACGTCCTAAAGTTAGGTCAAAAAATATTTTTTTTTATTTAATAGCGAAGTTACGAAAATTCTATGAGTTTTAGTTAAATTTTATAGAAAAATAGATGAAAAAGCCAATATTATTATTTTTACTTCTTGTAACTAAGTTTAGGTTTTTTATAATAATAATTATAATAATAAGTGATAATAATATTTTATAGGAAAAATAGATTTTTCACATCTTATGATTTTATGTGCTAAAACACAAATATTTTTTGGTCAACTTTGGACCCTCGTCGCCGTCACCCCGGACCTCCGATCTGACCACCGTTAGCTTTGTTAGATTCATCTCATGACCGCCTACGTGTAGCCGCGAAACAGCGATTGAAACCGACGTCCGGATTGTCCGAACGCGCATCCTAAAGTTAGGTCGAACAATCGAGTCGGAAGGGAAGACACATGCACGCTGGGTTTTTATTATGGCCACTGTTATGGATTTCTTTTTACTTTTCCAATAAGGGACTGTTTGGTTTATAAGTATATACAAGCCATTGTTTGTTTTTTAAGTTAAATTCAAAGAATGAAACAAAAAATAAAGTGCAAGATAAATTAATTGCTTATGGGTTGCTGTTATAATTTTATATTAATACGTTAGCTTACATTTTTATATTGTGCTAGCTAATAAAAGAAAATACATATTTCATATAAGAAAATATAGTTTTTATTTCATATAGATAAATAAAATAAATTAAGGTATCTGAACTGGCCATTAACAATAATACTAACCTTTAAATGACCTGGTACTAAAAATGTGATAAAGTGAAAGACTGCAAACTAAAAAATGAGAAAGTATATTAAACATCACAAAGGTTGAAAGAGGTCTACAAAAAGAATAAATAAATGTTTAAACACTTTTCCCAAACGGGCAGAACCGCAGCTTAAAAGCGGGCTCCGCACACAAAATAGAAAAAAAGTAAACGAATTTAATTTTAATAAACTGGCGGAGTCTCAGCTAAAAGCAAGATCGCAACACTGTTAGACAATAAATACATTAAATAAATGATGAAGCACTTTTTCCAAACGGGCAAAACCGCAGCTTAAAAGCGGGCTCCGCACACAAAATAAAAAAAAAAAGTAAATGAATTTAATTTTAATAAACTGGCGGAGTCTCAGCTAAAAAGCAAGATCCCCACACTGTTAGACAATAAATACATTAAATAAATGGTGAAGCACTTTTCCCAAACGGGCAGAACTGCAGCTTAAAAGCGGGCTCCGCATACAAAATGAAAAAAATATTAAATGAATTTAATTTTAACAAACTGGCGGAATCTCAGCTAAAAAACAAGATCCCCACACTGTTAGACAATAAATACATTAAATAAATGGTGAAGCCCTTTTTCCAAACGGGCAGAACCGCAGCTTAAAAGTGGGTTCCGTACACAAAATGGAAAAAAAGTAAACGAATTTAATGTTACTGCACTGGCAGAGTCTTAGCTAAAAAGCAAGATCCCCACTCTCTGTTAGTAAATAAATACATTAAATAAAAATTACAAAGAAGGAGAATGAGTGTACAAAAAAGTCTGCAAGAAAATCAGAGAGCACTAGAAATATCTCAGATATTTTGCTCGGCGCTCTTCCTTACAGTGTCCTTTTCCACAAGTGAGATGCCTCTCCTGAAAGGGACTCAGTATATGTAGGCAAAATGTTAAATAGGAACTTAACACGTGTCACTCATTTGGTGGTTCGTGCGGTTGGGTGGGACAAGTTAAAAGTGTGTTTACTAAACATATTTTTCTTATTAATAAAACGTGTTTAGTAAACACGCTTTACTTGAAAAATTTTCAGTTGAATTAAAAACGTGTTTACTGAACATGTTTTATTAATAACTAAAAGCGTATTTACTAAGCACACTTTTCTTGAAGAATTTTTCAGTTGAACTAAAAGCGTGTTTACTAAACATACTTTTCTCTTAACTAAACGCCTGCTTCAGTAGTGCTATATTGTTGCTTTGAAATTAAATGAACTGAATAGATTGAACCGTTAGTTTTGTAAGATTAAAACTGTAAATAACTTTTTAGTTTTCGAGAGCTCCCTCTTAATATGTTTGGAACATCCTTTTAGCATTAGTTTATTTTTGTGGAAAATAGGATTACACATCAGTGTGATTATTGGACTTGCTCTCTTAACATTTATTTTTTTTTATCATATAATCCTTTTTAGTCTAAGCTAATTTCATGGACCCTTGCAGTTTGTAATACCCTTGTTCCTTGTTTATATTCAATATGTTTCTAGCATGATTTATTTTTGCTGTTAATAGTGATTGCCAAGAATTTTTTTTATTTTATTTGTGTAATTGATCAATGTTGTATTTGTATTTGATGGTTGGGATGATCCTCGTATGATGACATTAGCTGTATTGCGGCGAAGAGGAGTTGCTTCAACTTCAATAAATCAAATTGTTCGCGGCATTGGAATCACTAATTGTTAGCGACGACGACGACGATGATCGGCATATATCATTTGATTGCCAAAATATAAGTGTAGACTTAATAATAACTTTAAGGTTATTATTTTTGTAAGCCCATAAATTGTTCTAAGTGAATAGCAGCAAAAATTTCGGCAGAGTTTTCTCTATTTTTTGACTATCCCACGGTATAACCGTATAATTGTCACCTGTTGTTTACAATCCCAACTTTTCAAGTTTTGAATCCAACTTAAATATTACTAATACCATTCCGAAATGACAACCATAATCACCCAAAAACTATCTCAAAATGGAAAAGTTGAGAATTGTAGAAAAGGAAAAAGCAGGCAGAAAATGTTCGCTTCAAACCTGTATTAACTGTGTACAATTTGCTTAAACTAAATTCAGCCCCCCAAAAAAGAATCTTTCAAAACTTCCATTCCAATATGTGGAGATCTATATCATTTTATAGCCTCATCACCTGCCACGAAGTACATTATGCAAACCAAAACTCCTCATATGTGTACAAAATCCTCAGAAGAAAGCAATGTCCAAGAGAAAAGGGCTTTACAAGTGATCAGCTACTTTATCATCTACCACTTGAGTTTGAAGTATGTGTGTATATTTGAATGTATATATATACACATTCATATAATGTTCCATTTTCCATCCCCGGCTCCTCAAAACCTCTTCCTCAAAACTTGGCATCAATAACAGCATTGCCAGGCTTGCTGTGTATTCCTAATAATAGTGCAAGATAAAACTAGTTTATTGTTTCAAAAAACAGAACCTGGGGTTGGATATGCCCACTTTCACACATGCAAGGCCTTTCAGAACAGTTTCAACATATCCACGTACTTCTTGGGCCATCCACCTAAGTTCTTCCTCTAGATGAGTCGGTCTTCATTATATCATATCCTGAATCATGGAAGTAGCCTATAAGTAGTCAAACCGATAAAATGTAAAGAAGTATTTAACAATACCAAGTACTAACCTTTCAAGCATAAATAATTTAAAACAAACCATCGTCTAATTCTCACCATTCTTCTTTGCACTTTTCTTCATGCAAGAAACCTGGAATTACGTACCAAAACTTTGATATTTAGAGTAGAAAGGAAGCTGATAAAACAATATCATATGTATTAGTCTCACCATTTGATTCAATTTATTTGTTAAACTTAATTCAGGCCAAGCAATCGACTTTCTTCATCAAATAATTACAACACTCTGAAATTACCATATAAGGAAATGGGTTTTCAAAAAGATATATACTACATAAAATAAAAAATATAAGTAAGCATGTGTACATGGGTGGCCACATCCCGACCACAATAGGATAACACCCGGGGTATATAAGCTTAGAGACTAAGTCCCGCATCCACGCGCCGGTGCCCTGGGCCTCTTGCTCCTATGCTGGAAAACCCGAGCTGCCTTCTGTACTGGAAGTGGGATGTCTACTGGAGCTGTATGTGTGTGGGTAGGTATATGTGCATCCGGCGGCTGGGACGTCGTCGGCTGGTCCAATTCCTCTGCGTCCACTTGGAGCTCTACGATACCCGGGGTGACTACGGAATGGGTGTCTGCCTGTCCGGTAGCAGCAGCAGGTAACTCAGATGTACTGGCATGGTCCAAATGCACAATGTCGAATAGGTCCTCAGTGGATGCCTGCGTGAGCTAAGACTGGGGGTCCATCTGGCTAGAACCTGGTGGAAGCTGCTCAGGCACCACAACGCCACGTGCCCTACTTCTCCCACACCCATGTCCTCTGCCACGAGCACGTGCTGGCAAAGGCGGTCGCTGGGGAACATAAGCCTCCATCACTCCCTGTGTCGTATCTGGAAAATTACGGAATCGGTTAGGGCCTGAGGAGCTAGAGGGAAGGCTGGACGGTGTGCTGGTGGCAGGAGACGAAAATTAGAGCCGGAGCCCCACCGTAGGCGTGGCAGTGGGTGTGGATGCATAGGGGCCCACTGTGGATGGGTTACTAGGTGATGGCTGCGAGGCTGTGGCCGGGGCTTGCGGCTGAAGGCGGTGCTCCATATGCACTGTCAGTAATGACAGGTAGCATCGATCCCGAATGTTGACAAAGGCCTCATATGCTACATCAAGTCTACTGTGACCTCGGAGCCATGTTTTCGCCTGATGGTAATCCTCAGCCACACACCGTGCCTGCAACATAAGAAATGAACATTTAGCGTACTAGTGGCAGGTTCATACAAATGTAAATGTGCAAGAGATTATGTCTGCCAACTCCTCGACGACCCCTCTCGTTCCAAGGTATCCAGGTGCCGACCGGTGACTGGGAATCGTCAGCAACAACCGGGTAACACCACGATACCACTCCATGTATGGGTCGTGGTATCCGATCGGCACGTGAGACGTAGGGGCAACCACCAACCGATCTCTCCGCATCCCCCAACCATTCGTGTGGAGCTTGTGCACGCGCGTCCAGTCTGTGTCCATCCGTCCCCGTCGAACCATGGCATGCAGCCGCCGATCTGTACCCGGGTGAGCAAGGATGGACTGAAGACGTCCGAACTGGTGCAGGACGCGCTCGGGTAAATGCCACTCAACCACGTCATAGCAAATAAGCTGCGTCCTAGTCGTCCAAATGTCCATGCCTAGCCGGTAGTAGACGAGCAACGTAGCGATAATCTCACCCGACGGGCCGTAGGGCATCCATGCAAACTGCAAAACAATGAGAACACCATCAGTGACATATGCAAATGAAATGTATATTTAGCGAAACAGAAAATGACCACCGATAGGAACGTAAGTAATACCTCGTCTGATGCAAAGCGATCGAACTGGTCGCGGTATACTGTAACGACGTGGGTGGGGACCTGGTCTAGGACGAAACAGGCCCGCCATCGAGCACCCCATGGACCGGCAGGGAGAACCCGATCCCCATGCTGGATGGTGGCCTGTCCCGGGCCAATATTAGCTCTCTGATAGGGCGCGAGCCGTGGAAATCTCTCCCACGCCCATATCTGTAGAAAGGAACAAATGTAAATTGCCACAAAACAAAGAACCACATTTAGTTACGAAAATTCGACGACGACTATTGAGCCTAAATTAATGCCCTTGACAATGAATGAACATACCTGGAGTAAAAAAAAGTGCGCCTGCGACCTCCCGTGTGCCTGGGTGTGTAGCCCAACACAACTGATGGTAGAGGTATGCTAGGGTAGCTGCCCCCCAGCTGTATCGGTGTACCTCGCTCAGGTGATGTAGGAGCAGCAGGTACATGAGCCTAATTAGATTCTGTGACTTATCGGGAATTAAGAAGCCCCCGATAAGCCACAAAATGTAGGCTCGTGCACGCTAGGCAATAACATCCGCAGCAGTGTCCTCAGGAATGGCGCCAGTGAAGTGCAGCTGAAACCACGAGGCCCTAAGTCGGTCGACTGTCTCAAAGTCCTCAACCGTTGGAGCGACCCCGAGTAGCTCAAAGCACATCTACTGCCACTCGGCGGCGCTGCACGGCCGGTCGTGGTCGATGACAGGTGCACCATCAACGCGCAATCCAAGTAGGACAGAGACATCCTGGAGCGTGATGGTGCACTCTCCCATTGGCAGGTGGAATGTGTGGGTCTCCTGCCTCCACCGCTCGACCAGGGCAGTGATGAGGCAGTGATCCAGACGGATGAAGCCAATACGAGACACCTCATAGAAGCCAGCATGATCCAGCTGTCGAAGAACGCGGGGATCAATGGGCAGGTCCCAGAACCCACCATCCCCACGGCGGCAAGTCAAGGAGGATGTGTCCTGTATGAAGAAATGTGCATGTGAGAGCAAATAAAGTTTCCTCGCTAACAAAATGAAAGTTTGTATCAATAAGATTAAGTACAATAACTAAGTACATACCTCCTGCTCCCATAGCAAATCTGCTCGATGTGGCAGCTCCAATAAGCGGGCCCTCTGGACAGGCACCTCAACTGGGACCTCAGCATCCATGGTGAGTCCTACATAGAAAATGTAGTTAGTGCATTTTATTTGACCCTTCTTTATAATGATCAACACCAATAAAAAAAGAGTACAATAATGAAAGAAAGAGTTTGAATTCTGATAAGATGATTGATTTAGCTTCTTTTTTTTCAGACTATTGCTACAGTTTGTATGTTTCTCGCGGGGAAGGTTGAAGAAACTCCTCGTCCATTAAAGGAT
>JAULJZ010150348.1:0-10057 GCA_032270985.1 Heliamphora pulchella | reverse complement strand
TTCATAAAAATGAAAAATTTGAAGAACAAAATTGATATATATGAGAGAGTTGATTTGAAGGTTTGAAATATATAAAACCAGAGCTCAAAAACTCTATTTATAATCCAAAAGTTCGTACTAGCCGTTAGGCCAAATAAGGAAATTTCAAACTAGCCATTAAGCTCAAAAATTCAAAAATATCCTGTTCAGTTGACTGGACAAGCCCATTCAGTTGACTGGACCAGCCTTCAGTCGACTGGATCGAGTGATCAGTCGACTAGACCGCGACTACTCAATTTACCCGATTTCAAACGACCATAACTCCTTCATCCGGACTCCGAATAGGGTCATTCTTGTGTTCAAATTGAAACCCTGAAAGTCTACTTTCCAATGGTTCAAATCCCATAACAAAATGAATTTTTTACAAAAAGTTACGGCTAAAATACCGAAGGTATATCAATTTTTTTCACACAATTTTTGCATATTTTTGGCCGAACTTCTTTTGAAACATTTTAAAACACATTTTATACTTTGAAAATGATTTTTCATGAAATATTTAACAAACCTATGGTCCATCTAAGATCTCCTATGAGCTTCACACACATAACTAATGGTATGTGAACTTACATAGGTACTAGTGCATTTACACTTAGAAAATTTTCAAGTCCTTCAAGTTTTTTTTTCTTCTTGGTTTTTCTCGTGCTCCATGGATCTTAGCCGCTTGAATATGATCTTCATGCTTCATAGCTTCCATTTTGCTTTTTTAATTGTGCTTGTGCCATTGAAGTCCTGTGAACACACTCAATTTGCACAATTAAAAGTTTTGATTTGTTATCATCAAAACAGGTTAAAACCTAGTTAGGCCAACAAATATATCCCAGTTTTATCATCCATCTGAAACTCGCAGTCTCCTGTTTTGAAAATAAGCTACAATAGTTCAATCTGTATCAGCTTTCTGTATCCTGATTGCATCAGAATTTCTTGATATGCAGAGATATACAAATATAATACTCCTCGATCAATGTTTATCAAAAAAACTGTCCCGGGACACCTCAAAAATAGTACCACCGCTGCCCCACCGTGCGAGCACCGCGCCGCTTGTGTGCCTTTCACATTGTTGCTATTTGGCGCTGCTGAAATTGCTCCGTTTGGAAAATCGATGCTATTTGGAATTGTGCTGCTAGTGTTTTGAACAACCACCAAAGTGTTTGGCGCAATAGTGTTTGAAAAACACTGCTGTGTTTTGGATTTTATGACTCTGAATACTTTGTGTTTGGGAATTTGCGCCGCCGCCTTAATCCAAATATTCTGCACCGCTGCTGTGTTTGAAAACAGCTGCTTGCTTTTTGGAAAAACACCAAAACAGTGTTTGGAATTGCACCACTGTGATTGCCTGGAATTTCACCGCTTGTTATAGGTTGAAACTACTACTTGCTGTTTTGCGCCACTATAAATTTGTTTGGAAATCAGTGGCTTTTTGGAAAACCACTGCTATGCTTTGAAAAATAGAAGCCACTTTGCTGTTTACGCTGAAACAGTGCTTTGGGATTTGCGCCGCTGCTGCTTGCTCGAGCTTCTTCATAGTTTTTTTTTATTTTAACCAAAAAAAACTTTGGACGAACCTTTATTTATAAACCAAGTCTATGTACTCACACCTCTTTTTTTTTTTTTTTAAACTTTTCTTTTTCAAATCGTAGCTTGATTTGTATGACCAACCCTAAGTTGTGAGTTGTACTGTAAATTGGAATCATCACCCAAAGCAAATTGTATTTAATGGTTTTACCCAATGTAATTTCTCAGCTGTCCGATTGGGATTATTGAGTCCTGAATTAGTTGGTCAGGATTGTTACAAACTAGGGAGAATTATTGGACACTTTGAAGTAACACGTGATTTAAAAAAATAATTAAGAGATATAAATGCGTTATAATATCCCATGCGTGTAATTTCTTAGCTGTCTGATTGGGATTATTGAGTCCTGAATTAGACGGTCAGGATTGTTACAAACTAGGGAGAATTATTAGACACTTTGAAGTAACATGTGATTTAAAAAACCAATTAAGATTTAAATTGTCACAGCTTTAATCATGTTCGCTGTCCTTCAACTGTTCTTCATTCTTTTTTTTTCCGATTACATAAAATTAAAAACAAAATACAAGAACTAGAAACCGAAAAATAATAATTTTTACATTGATCCTATGCCTCTGTAAAGTTCACAATCAATCTACCACGATCAACCCTCGTGGTTAAAAAAATAATCATTATTCATGCATTCAATAAAACATAAAAATAAATAATGATCATAAAATCGGGATTAGAACACTTGCAAAACAAAGTTAGCAACAGTTCTAGAACTATCCAGCCCCGATAGCCGATAGCCGATAACCGAAAGCAAAAACCAAAACGGCTCTGATACCAATTGTTTGAGGCAATTCTGTCAAGATCATTGTTCTTATAAACGATTTTTGGTTTAAAAAAACTAGACGGGCAAATGCCGAAATGGGCTCCAGATAAAACTTTTGACGTCGAACGATCAAAATAAAACCCCTGTAAACAAAGTTAATTTAAAAGAATACCTTTTATCGGTAGACTCTTCAACTACGATTTGATTTTGAGTTGAAACTCCTGTCAGCTCTTCTACTCTATTCCTTTACGCGATTCTCGAACATAGTGTGGGTTACGAACTATCGAGAACTCATACTAGCAGAATCCATATATATTTATTCTTGAAAAACAAGTTAGGTTTTAAAACTGGTTCAGCCTACCCGCATATATATAGGGCTACAATAGGGACCTGGAGAGTAATTATAAGTAAGACTTCTAGTGGAACACAGACACCTATTACCGATTTCCACAATTATGAAAAACCAGCAGTGGTTTCTGCAATTTTCATAAAATATTAAATGACAGTTCACACCACTAAAGAACTATAATTGCATTCTGACCCATAATCTCAAGGCCTTCATACAATGAGCTACTATTATTAAATGCTTACCATTTCTCCCCACGTTAAGATTCTCAATACCCGTCAATTAAATTTAATTACTGATAATTTAATTTAATCGACATCTAGATATTCCTTAAACACTTCTTCTTAACTTATTTGACCGCCGGATAATCAAATCTACCTATAGGGTTTGACCCAGTCAAAACTTATAAGTTTTCTTAAGGGGATATCGTCAATCTCGATTTCTCAGGACGTGAATTTCGTCAATAATTAATATTTTTCATATAAATAATACCGCTATCCAACTCACCAGGAATATAGACCCATATAAAATCGTACCCTCTAATGAATCAAAATAACGACTATTAAATATATGCAAATCAATAATTATTTTAGGATTAAGAGGATAAACACTATTCATAATAACCTTTTTACCCCAAATGTCTCATTCAATACACACAACGTGTACTGGTACAGAGAGTCGGAATAATAGACGACGCTATTATCTGTTTCCCGTAACTAAGACAGGCCTACTAAAATTCTGTGTCATAGTTATATCGATGGTATGTCCATTTTCATCTAAACTATGAACATAAAACTTATAATCTGCAAGAACCTAAAATATGATCTTCTATGTGTAAGCCTTACTCTGCACACCAGATTAAATAATATACAGAATGTCGGACATCCATGTATAACAAAGAAATGATACACATACAATACTCATAAAAACTCTCATTAAATGAAAATTTAATTTTATTAAAAAATAAAATTAAATATTAAAACATGGTTTCAGTATACCAACTCTAACAGATTCAAGGTGATTGTTGTTGAATTTAGGATTATCTCAAGGTTTGTAGTGGTTTTACTTCAAGTGGGAGAATTGTTGAGTGAATGAAAAAAACTAATTTTTTCGAACAAACCTATCGATCGATCAGTGGGTGTCTGCAGGCGAGAAACCGAGAGCAGTGAAAAATCGCTTGATACCGTTTGATAGATCGATCAATCGGTCTATGCGAGCGGCGCGCTGTTATATGTGCCTAGGGTTTGCAGCCGTCATAGTTATGTTATTTTTCTTTCTTTTCTCTGTATTTCTCTCCCTGAGAACTTCATCTCTTGTACTCTTCAATCAAATATAGTGAAAGTGTGATCCCATAGACGTAAGCACGACTTATCGAACTGTCACGCCTCAAAACCCGGGTCACGTGAACCACCCAAGAAAACCATTTTGAGATACCAAGAACCATCAAAACTACCCAAGCCAAGACGAGTCCAATGTTGGAGGCAATACTGCCAATATCATTATTTTTATAAAAAATTTTCGATAAAAAATTAACTAAACAGGTAAATGCCTAAACGGGCACCAGATAAACTTTTTGACAATGAACGATGAAAATAAAATCCGTACAACCAAAGTTAATTTAGAAGGATACCTTTTATCGATCTATTCTTCAACTACGATTTGATTTCGAGTTGAAGCTCCAGTCAGATCTTTTACTGTATTCCCTTACGCGATCCTCAAACGTAGTGTGGGTTACGAACTATCGAGAACTCGTACCGGCAGAATCCAAATATATTTAATCTTGAAAGACAAAATATATATTATGATATATCAATAATGATAAACTGGTTCAAACTACCTGCATATATATAGGCTACAGCAGGAACTTGGAGAGTAATTATGAGTAAGAGAGTAAGACTTTCAGTGGAACACAGACACCTACCAACGATTTCTGCAATTATGGAAAGACGCAGTGGTTTCTGCAATTTTTATAAAACAATGAATTACAGTTCACACCATTAAAGAACTATAATTGCACTCTAACCCATAATCTGAAGACCTTCTTGAATTGAGCTCATGTTATTAAATGCTTACCATTTCTCCTCACGTTAAGATTTTTGATACCCGTGAATTAAATTTAATTACGAAAAATTTAATTTAATTGGCATCTTTATATTCCTTAAACTCTTCCGTTTAACTTATTTAACAGTCGGATAATAAAATCCCCCTGCAAGATTTGGCCCGATTAAAACTTTAAGCATCCTTAAGGGGGTATCGTCAATCCCGATCATTCGGGGCATGAATTCCGTCAATAATTAATATTTTTCATATAAATAATATAGTTATTTAACTCACTGGGAATATAGACCCATATAAGATCGCACCCTCTAATAAATCAAAACAACGAATATTAAATATACGCAAATCATTAATTATTTCAGAATTAAGAAAATAAGCACTATTTATAATAATCTTGGGGTGTGAATTAATTTATATAGTCAGTATAAAATTAATTACCCCAAATATTTCATGCAATACACACAAAGTGTACTAGCACAGAGAGTCAGAACAATAGATGACGCTATTATCTGTTCCCTGTAGCCAAGACAAGCCTACTAAAATTCTGTGCTACAGTCGTACCGATGGTATGCCCATTTTCATATAAACTATGAATATAAAACTTATATTCTGTAAGAACCTAAAATTTGATCTTTTGTGTGCAAACTGTACTGTACACACCAGATTAAATATTATACAGAATATTGGGTATCCATGCATATCAAGAAAATAATACACATACATTGCTCATAAAAATTCTCATAAAATAGAAAATTAATTTTATTAAAATAAAATTAAATACTAAAAACATAGTTTTCAGTATACCAACCCTAACAATCTCCCACTTATACTTAAAACAATGCTGCCATGCATCTGACTCCCATGCCCTCAACATGACTATCAAAAAGCTTAACCGGTAAGTTCTTTGTAAAATGATCTGCAAGATTGTCTCCTAATGCACTCTTGGTCACAGCAACATCACCGCTCTGTACAATTTCTCGCATCAAGTGATACTTACGCACGATGTGTTTTCCTTTTTTATGGACCCTTGGCTCTTTTGAGTTTGCAACCGCTCTGCTATTGTCACAGTAAAGTGTAATAGCCAACTAAACTGAAGGTACCACATCTAGATCCAACAGAAAGTTTCTGAGCCAAACGGTCTCCTTGGCTGCTTCAGAAGCTGCCACATACTCGGCCTCCATGGTGGAATCAGCAATGCCGGACTACTTGATATTCCTCCAACTTATAACTCCACCTCCTAAGGTAAACGCATATCTTGAGGTAGACTTACGAAAATTCCTGTCAGACTGAAAATCTGAATCTGTGTACCCCAAAGGTATTAGACTGTCTGTCTAGTAAACTAACATATAATCCTTAGTCCTTTTCAGGTACTTGATTATATTCTTTACTGCAGTCCAATACTCATGTCCTGTGTTAGACTGATATCTTTAACTATGCCAACAGCAAAACAGATGTCAGTTCTAGTGCAAAATATAGCATACATGAGACTTTCGACTCCCGAAGGATAAGAAACTGCCTTCATCTTCTCTATCTCATC
Source organism: Heliamphora pulchella (assembly GCA_032270985.1). NCBI lineage: Eukaryota > Viridiplantae > Streptophyta > Magnoliopsida > Ericales > Sarraceniaceae > Heliamphora > Heliamphora pulchella. Next base: position 3,735 of record JAULJZ010150348.1, on the reverse strand, counting down.
AGGTGCCTTAGGACACTGATCCTTGAATAGAGTGATTCCATGCCTGAAAGAGAAAAACTTTTTCTTGGAATCCTGCATGCTAAAACGAGCAAGGATATCATCGATATATTTTTCTTGTGATAAGCCCAATATCTTTTGTTTTCGATCTCGCACAAGCTTGATCCCAATGATGTGACTGGCTTCTCCTAAGTTTTTCATATCGAACTGCCTAGATAATCATACTTTAACCGTAGATAATGTCCCCACATCGTTTTCAATTAGCAAGATATTGTCTACATAAAGTACTAGGAAGATCGCCACGCTTCCGTCACGCTTCTTGTACACATAAGACTCATCTGGACTTTGATCAAAATCATAAGACTTTATATTTTGATCAAACCGAGTGTTCTAAGACTTCGATGCCTGCTTAAATCCATAAATGGATCTCTTAAGCTTATACAACATGTGTTCTTGGCCCTTTACAATGAATCCTTCTGGTTGTATCATATAGATACACTCGTCAAGACTTCCGTTAAGGAAAGTTGTCTTGATGTTTATCTGCAAGATTTCATAATCAAAATGTGTGGCAATGGATAAGAGAATCCGAAAAGACTTAAGCATGGCAACCGGTGAAAAGATTTTCTCATAGTCGATCCATTCTTTCTGAGTGAACCCTTTAGCAACAAGCCTAGCTTTGAAGGTTTCAATCTTTCCGTCTGCTCCTCTCTTTTTTTTGTAGATCCACTTACATCCAATAGGTTTTATCCCTTCAGGTGGTTCTATAAGTTTCTAGACCTAATTGAAATACATAGATTCTATCTATAAATTCATAACCCTTTACCAAAAATTTGCATCTTTGTCTTGTAGTGCTTCATTGTAGTTACAGAGCTTGGTATCTAGTTCTGCCAAGATCTTGTCAAACGACTCTCTCAAGAACATATACCGATCAGGTTGATGAACAATCCTCCCACTACGACGAGGCACTATCTGTGTTTGTGTACTAGCAGTAACAGGCTGTGCAGAATCTGAACCCTGTGCATCAGTACCCTGTTCTTGATTTGCACGTGTCCCGATAATCCTTCCACTACGACGAGATAATAGAATATCAGTGACTTGTGGTTTCTCTTCCATTCTACTGGTATTTTCTCTAAGTTCTTCCAAAACAATATTACTTTTGGGCCTGTGATCTATAATATAATTCTCTTATAATAATCGGGCATTGGTGCTAACAATGACTTTTTGATTCTTAGGATTATAAAATAGACCACTCTTTGTTCTCTTGGGGTACCCCACAAAAAAATAGAGTTTTGTCATTTGTTTTAACTTACCCGTATTCCCCTTCAGCACATGTGCTGGACACCCCCAAATCCGAATGTGTTTCATACTAGGCTTACGTCCGGTCCACAATTCTATGGGAGTAGAAGGTATTGACTTAGATGGTACCATGTTTAGAATGTAAGCCGTCGTCTCTAAAGTGAGTCCCCAAAACGAATGTGGTAAACCTGAATAACTCATCATTGACCTTACCATCTCTATAAGAGCCATATATTCTTTCTTTTTGCTGCACCATTCTGTTGTGGAGTACCAGGTACAGTCAACTGGGATGTAATTCCCTTTGATAACAAGTAGTTCTTAAACTCTCCAAATAGGTATTCCCCACCACAATTGGATTGTAGTGATTTGATACTTTTACCTAGACGTTTCTCCGCTTCCACCTTGAATTCTTTGAATTTCTCAAAGCATTCAGACTTACGATGCATTTGGTAAATGTATCCATACCTTGAGCAGTTATCAATAAAATTGACGAAGTACTCAAAGCCACCTCTAGCCCGGATTGTCATAAGACCACACACATCAGAATGAATTAGCTCCAACGGTTCTTTAGCTTTATAGCCTTTGGCCGAAAAGGGCCTCTTGGTCATCTTACTCTCTAAACAAGATTCACAAACTGAAAGTGCCTCCACTTTCAATGAACTCAAAGGCCCATCTGCTATAAGTTTATTTATCCTTTTTAGATTAATATGACCTAAATGTAAGTGCCAAAGAAACGTTTGGTTCATTAAAAAAGAAACTTTCTCTTATATGGTAATATAGATATATTATTCATTTTAGTTAGTTGAAGTGTAGTACAGATTAGAGTAATAATATAAAAATTATCCACCAATGTACCAGAACAGATAACTCGTTTATTATCCTTAATAACCACAGAGTTATTAAAATAAATTAAATATCCGTCTTTAGCCAATCCAGAAATGGAAACTAAGTTCATTCTAATGGTAGGTACATAAAGATAATCTCTCAATATTAAAATTCGATCTCCACCAAAACTGAGAGTGACATCTCCTACTGCAACTTGTGAGACCCTGACCTGTTTTTTTTTTCGGCGTTTTTTGATGTGCATTATGTGTTTTCGTTGCAGCATATTTTATATGTTTTTGATGCATGTTTGAGGGTAGAGATGCATGTGGAGAAGGTTCTGTGGGCCGTGGGGTGTTACGGCTCGAATTTTAAAAATTAAAAAAAATATATATTTTGGAGGCCTATAAATATCTAGAATTAGATATTTTCAAAAGATATTTTTCAAAACTTAACTCCTAAGTTTCCTCCATATTCTCTTTGCCTTCTCTCTAAGTTCTCGGGGACCCAGGGCTCGATTTTTAACGATCCAACAGTGGATTCTTACTTTTGGCACGGTGGAATACGCAACCATCTGGTAAGATTTTGATTACGACGAAACTCAATTTTACACGTGGTTTGAGGTGTTAAGTTTTAAACTCACCGAGGTAGAATTCTAGACCCTACTGTTGTATAAGGGTGCTATGGGTAAACGTGGATGTTTTTAACGGGTAGCTTGCTTTAGATCTGCGTTTGTTTCAAGGTTGGGTTTTGGGCTTAAAACCTATTTTTTGGCAATTTCGTGGATGGAATTAGGTGCCTGGTGTTTCTGTGGTGGTCTTGGTGTTAGGGCTAGGCGTGTGTATGTTTGAGGATGTTGAATCGGTGTTTGGAGGCTTCGATTTGGGGTTTAGAGGTTGAACCAGTAGCTAAAAATGATTTTTGGGCTTGTTCAGTCGACTGGACCCATGAGTTTAGTCAACTAGATCATAGTTCTTAGGGTTCAGTTGACTGAACTCATAGGGTCAGTCGACTGAACCGTGCATTGAGGCGTTTTGGTGATTTTCCAGTGGGTTTTTCAGTCGACTGGGGGTTGGGTCTAGTCGACTGAACTCTGGGCTATTTATTGGTGGTTCGGTGGTTGGGTTTTGGTTTCCAATTGGTGTCCTTTGGTATTCAATTGATTAATTTATGAGAATTATTTAATTCAAATACCTTTGGGTCCCTTTTGGGGTTTGGTTAACGGCATTATGGTCTCGGGGGTCGTGTGGTGACCTCGGGTGTTTGTGTGATACCGTCCTCGGGTGTGACGTGCGTGGTGGGTCTTAGGTGTTGTGGCACGGTTGTGTGCATCGTGGTTAGGTATCGACTGTGTTTGAGCTCTTGATCCTTTTGAGGAGAAATGTGGTGTTTGTAACCTCATGGTTTGAGGGGTTTGGTGTTGACCTTCGGGGGAGGCTTGGTTGCCTCTGTGAGTAGGTGTCGGTTTGTTTCAGCGGGTGGGGTCGTGATGTACTGTTATAGATGGCTATGTGCATTTATAACTATTTATTTATGTACGGATTATGTAAGTGAATTACATAAGGTGATATCGTTATATGTAACGTGGTTTATACTTTAAAACTTAGAGTTTTATAGGCA
>JAULJZ010150347.1:0-10058 GCA_032270985.1 Heliamphora pulchella | reverse complement strand
AATAGGTAAGACGCATGCATCTAGGGCAAGAAATGTGAGTCTGAGCTTTGACGTGATCAATGATCTTATATTGTATTATTAATTATGTTATGATTTATAACAATTCATAGACACATTTTTAGATTTGGGGACATCCAATCCAAAATCAATTGGTAATGGGTGGAGAAATGATATAAAAATAAACGGCATGAATGAAATAGAAACTGGATAAAAATGATATAAAAATAAACGAAATGAATGAAATAAACACTGGGTAAAAATTTAACTCGGAAAATCACCTCACACAATTTTGATACTAATCATATCATGTTGGAATTTATAGCCATCCAATCCAAAATCAATTACTGTTTGGTAGAAAAATATCTAGAATATATAAATAAGGTTGGGTGGCTTAGAAAAATGACGTGAGACAAGTCTCTATAATGTAAAATTATAAGTTAGAAGAAACACGAACTCGAGACTTACTTTGTATTGAATCGATTTCTTAATTTATCAAATCGAATCGTATCGAATCGTGTGATACGTATCGTGAATCGTACTATTCCTACTTTCGCCGATTCACCCCACCGATACGAATCGATTGCTAAATGTATCGAACCGAATCGTACGATACGTATCGTGAATCGTAGGATTCTGATAATATTAAATGTATAGCATCAATGTGTTATAAATATACACTCCCACATCAGTAAACAAAGGTTGCATATAACACAAAATCCTTATAAATAGCAATTAGTTGCTTGCGCCTTGCAGCATTAACTCGTCCCACATCGGACAATAAAGCGCTCAGATAAGGATCCAACTCTATGAAAAAAGGCTCACGGTCTCATGCATGTAAGGAAAGAGATGCTTAAATATTGATGCGTGGCTGCATCAGAGCTAGCCAATGTTTGGAAGTTTAAAAGTAACTTTTTGGTCCCTTGTTACTCTAGCAAGTTGACAACGGTTTGTTGGAAAATCAATTTACATAACTGCTACAAGTCAGTTCATACCAAGAACCAACCAATATTTGTGCAATTTTCTTTGTCTATTTAACATCTCCTTTTTTGCGACCAATACTCTGGTTTTCGTAGGTATAGAGCCATGTCAGATGGGTTATCTCATATGTGCTTCTTTGTTTGAGACTATGTCCGGTTTGCAGGTGAACCTGGCCAAATCAAAGATTATTTCTGTTGGTGTCATCCTCAACATAGCTAATCTTGCTATTATTTTAGGATGTGAGATTGAAGCACTTTCGATCCCCTACATGGGCCTTCCCTTGGGAGCCTCCTTTAAGGCAAAGCTATTTGAGATGACGTTTTGGAGAGATTCAAGAGGAGGTTGGAAAGGTGAAAACGTCGATATCATTCAAAGGAGGGTACGTTTACCCTCCTTAGGAATACCTTATCTAGCCTCCCGATGTACTTTTTGTTTAGCTTTACCATCCCTGGTACTATAGCTAGGAGGCTAGAAGAGATTTATTGTGGAGAGGGATGCGGGATGGGTAGAAATTCTATTTGGTGGAACGGAGCATAGTCTGCTCCCCCGGCAATGAAGGAGACCTTAGCATTTTAATGCTTCCAACCTTCCATAAAGCCCTTTTGGATAAGTGGTTGTGGAGATTTGCACGGGAGAAGGATAACTTATGGATAAAGCTTATAGAAGGCAAGTATGGGACCTTGCGAGAGGACTGGAGCACTCCGTAAGAGTGACAACTTGGATTATTAATTTACACTTATCGCTTGAAACTGAAATAATATCTGTGAATCCTTGTAAGAAGTTATAAATAAAACGTAATGAGATCAAGCCAAGAATCTGTGAAACAAAATTTCCAAAAATATTTACAAGAATTATCAACATTAAAATCAGAATGAACCTGGAAAGACCCGAAAATAAGCTTGAATGATCCGAACTAACCAAAGTTCGCCAAAACAACGAATCACGAATATTTCATTAGATAAAAGTAATACACACACACACAGAATGGGGCGAACGAAGGAAGAGGAAGGCTTGGCTACCCAACTGCCACTACCGGGAGAATCCTTTGTCGCCAACAACTACCATCAAACCACCACCTGCCGACTGTATTGCCTTCGGCGAACTTCACATGCGCCAATGAGCTCTCTCTCCTCTTGTTCCCACTTTGAATGCACACCCACACACACCACTTCATGGCTCCAACGTCCAGAGCCACCTCCTCCCTATTCCCCCACACCCGTGCGCCACCATCACTCTTCCACGCCACTACCCCCCTCTCCCCAAGATCCAAAGCCACCCCACCACCTTTCCCCCATGCATGCATGCATGCCACCGGACCACCATACTCCACCTACCATCGCGAGCCACCACCCCATACACTCACGGCACCACCACCTCGCCACCCTGACCGCTAGAAATGACCATGCATGACTACACCTCTCTTTTCACATTTCTGCACATCATGGCCACGAGACCACCTTTGACCATTTCTCACCGCTAATGGTGGTTGGTTCACTGGAAAAAATTAACTCATAGTTGAGAAAAGAAATTCTATTTTGGCACAAGCTTCTCTCTCCTCCTTGTTGGGTCTTCACCAAACCACCACTAGCCCGCCACTTCCTCCCTCTATAAATGCATCCATATTGTTGTATTCACCACTGTGAAGTAATAATATGGATATGTAGTTGTAATCTTGAGTCAGAAAGAATCAAAAGAAAAAATGTAAAAAAAATAAAGTTTGTTTATTTTTGTTTTAGGATAACAAAATAACAAGTAAAAGATCATATGCGACTAAAGTTAGAAATTTACCAATCTGTTATAGCAGCTTACACACATCCATTGCATTGCATGCATGGGCCGAAATGTTAAGAGAAATAATAATAATAATAATAATCTATACTATTCTATTAAAGGAAAGCACTCATTTAGTGTCTCTAAAAGTGAAGCCATGTGAACTTTCTATACCCAAAATACCCTTTCTTTATATAACTAAGTTCAATTTAAAGCTTTGGTGGAATAATTTAAAAATCACACCATTTCACTATTTCTCTTCTTCGCAATTGAATTGATTTTAGTTCGAAACATGTTTTAAATTTTTCTCCTTTCTCTTTAATTTTTTTTTAATTTAACATGTTTATCAAAATTTAATATTTTTATTATACAAAATTAAAAATTACACACGCATAGTGTATGCCACAAACCCTAGTAATATATTATAGACATAAGCCTTGGACCCAAATATCTTAGAGGGAAAATATATATATATATATATATATAAATTTAAAATGATAATAAGAGTAAAAAACCAAAATAAGAATAAGAATTACATTAATAATAAAAAGAGGAGAACGTTTACTTTAGTATAGTACAAACTTGATAAAAAGTTACCACGTAACCACAGTAAGCTTAGATGCCACCATTCATGAAATGTTTAGTAATATGTGATTTAGTTGCTTTGTGCTGTGATAGATTCATAATAATTTATGGTGTTGGATTTCACATCATTATAGGGCTGTCCAAAAAAACCAGTAAAACCGAAGAATCAGTCCAAACTAGTCCGATCCGTGCAAATTGGTTTGATTTTGTTTCTTATTGAATTGGTTTGGTTCTGATTCTAAAAATATGTAAAGCATAAACTACATATTGATTCATGGATTTAAAGACATGGTTCCAATTTCAAACCGAACCGAAGTCTTTAATTCAATATATATCATATAGCATATATTGGTTCCCCACCGTAGTTACCATAGACTAATTGCACTAAAACAAATACCCCATATGTTGAATCTTAAAATTTGTTTGCTTTTATTGAGTTTTAATGTAATTTTTGCGAAATTTTTAGCACTTCATAAAGAAGCATTGTATATTAGTGGAACAGTGGTTTTGAAACGGAAAAGAACCGTCAATAATAGGTTTGGTTTGGGTCGGTTTCACATATCACACAGTTTGGTTTGGCGACTTTGGTCCTAAAATTACTGGAACCGTAGGCACCAGTTTGGTTCCTAATTTTATTCAAAGTCGGTCCAAATCAGACCGTGTACACCCCTACATCGTTATGTGTGCACTCTTTAACGATGAATCTCATATACTGGATTACTTGATATCTTTGAAATTCTTATTCCTTAAAAATTATCGATGATATGTGAAAATGATAGTTTTTGCTTGACCATATATATCATTGTGAAAAATTATTATTACATATCGTTGCATGAATTTTTGTTCAGCTGGTCTATCAGGCCGCTGCGTGTTTCAAATACAACGAGGATGATGTAATAAAGGTGGGGGTCATTGCCAGATAACCATCAAGATGATATCATTCTTCATTTATGATCTCACGGGTCGCTCTCATGTTGCCGTTGAACAAAATCATAGCATGCATATGCTTGTTTAATTCTATATTATTGATATATTGCTAGCATGATAGTTACAATTGATGCCTGAAAATTAAAAATGATTTTAATGGTCATAGATGGAGCCTGAAAACTAAAAATAATTTTGATGATTACAGTTGACGCCTAAAAACTAAAAATGATTTTCATGATTACAGTTGACGCCTGAAAACTCATACGAACGTTGAATGAATTTTTTTTGAGATTTGTTAATCCATTATAAACCCTATTATTCAGTATCCGAATACTGATACGATAGATGCTTGTATTATATTTTGATTATGTCACATAGTTGGCTCCCAAATATGGTAGTGTAACCAAATGCTTCCACTGGTTCCTTAAATGAGATTTTTGCTCTTGAATCAAAAAGATTCCTAAATTGTTTATACTTGAGGTCCTTGGGTTGGCTACGGACCACTGGCTGGTCACGGCCCATTCTCTAGGTTTGTGTCGTGACAAACTAAGTCTTTATCTCCTACGGAAAAAGGGTTATGGAAGAGTATTAGCAAAGCATGAGACGAGTACTCTAAGCATATCTTTTTTGAGACGGGGAGTACATATAGAGTGAGCTTCTGGTGGTGCGATAACGAGACTCCTGAGACTCTCACCAAATCTTTTCCTGATATGTTTGCTTTGGCAACGAACTGAAAGGTTACGGTGGCAAACTATGCACGGAGGTCTCATGACCCTGCTTTTGGGACAACTTAGGAGAGTTCTTAGAAGTTGGGAACTCTTTTAGGAGCTTTGTATAACCATAGCAGAATAGTCAGGTGGTGGACACAACTAGATGGATCTTTGCGTTAAGTCCTACACGCGTCTACTGATTAGCAAAGGAGGTTCCTTCCAATGGAGGCGTGTTTAGAAGATTAGTGCTTCGCCAAAGGTGGCATTTTTTATTGGGTTGCTTTGCATGAGAGGATCTTGACCATTGATAATTTAGTAAGAAGGGGTTTTATAATTCCCAACACATGCTACTTGTGTAAGGAGGTTGAGTTTGTGTCCAATCTACTTATCCATAGTGAGTTTCACAATGGAGTTGTGGAGTTTTGCGGTGGTGTTTTTTGGGGTGGATTGGATCTTTGAACATAAGGTGGTAGTGATTTTATTGAGCTGGAGGGAAGGGAAAGTATTTAGGAGTAGGAGAAAGGTGTGGTCCTTGATCCATCAGTGTTTGATGTGGATTTATGGTTAAGACGCAAACAGGAGATACTTCAAAGGAGTTAAGTCTCCTATTTATTCGTTGAAGGGAGTCCTCCTCTGTAATTTGTATAGTTGGTTGTCCAAACGAGGAGCCTATTCAGCCAGAAAAACAGTTGATTTTATAGAGTTTTACGTGTGTAATTTTGTGCAGGGTTTTGTAGGCTACGCTTTGTGGGATTTTTGGTATTCTCACAGTTTGTGTAGGCAGCTTCTGACTTGAGTTTTTCTCTTCACTCTTTTGTATACGGATGGCATTCCTTTCATCTTACTCATCAAAAAAAAGAAGAAAAAAAAAGGGAAAAAAAGAAAAAAAAAAAAGAAGAAAGAAAGCTTCACAAGCAAATCTAAACAAAGTCACGATAGCGCCAAGGCAAGCCAAAGACAACCAATATAATCCAATTATAACCCAAGAAGCAGAAATTCATGCAGAAAACTGGATCCTTGACAGCAGGAAAACTCCCAAAACTCAAAGAGAACACTTGAAGCGCACACACTCTTAAAACCCGCAAAGCAAAAAAGGGTAGCAGCATTTATCTTACTTCTTTAAGCTCTCGTGGTAACGAACTTACAAATTTCATGTAGAAATCTAAACAAAGTCACAATAGCGCAAAGGCAAGCCAAAGGCTCAGCCAACACAATCCAACCAACCCAATTCTAAACCAACCAGCAGGAATTGAATCTCAAAAGCCTAATTTCTGCCCTCTCAATCTCTCAGAATTGAAAATTCTGAACATAATCCAAATTAACCTAAACCTCAAATCCATAATGAAATCACTACCAAGCCCTAAATTCATCTAAATTGGCAGAAAGTATAAAAACTTTTATCGATTGAGTGAACTCACCACTGCTGTCGTAGGGCTCGTAGTCCATAGCCAGACTCGTAGAGCCACCAACACTTCCTAGATCTCACAGAGAGCTCGAAACCTGAAAGAACATGACCGCGGACTTTCAAACTCGAAATCAACTTCGAAAACAAAGCGTACTTTTGCTGTGCGCGTGCTTTGGTTCCGCTTTCGGAACGAGAATCGAGGAATTCGAGGGTTCTGAAGAGACGAATCGACGATGATAATCGGTTCGGGGGAAAGAGAGGGACTTCAGTTCTGAGACTAACAGTTGAGAAACGCGGACTTGAAATTTTATTATAGAGCGCTAAGATTTTCTTGGATGGTAGTTGCGTTGAGTTCCGCCAACCCTAGCTCCTCCCAATGTGTGTTACAGTTAATTTGAAATATTTTAGAAGAGAAGAAAAAGATATTAAGCCTGTGTTTGGGAAAAATTATTACATATTCCTGGAGTATCATGTCGCCAATATTATATGATATTTTAGATAAATAAATTATTATAACATATGTAATATGGGTCACTATTTGTCTTTTAACCACTCAACAAATATGAATCATTATGTTCCTACCATAAAATTTGTTATCACTATATTGGATGGTAACACCACGTGGACTTGCCACATGAAACTCCGAGAGTACCGAATAATTACTCTATGTTTGGTTAGGGTTTTTAAAAAAAAATCTATTTAATTTTTTTTAAAACTTACTTATTTAGTTTATTATTGTAATTAATTAATTTTTTCACATTTTTTCCTATCTACTCTTTAAGAAAACAAATTAAAAAATTTACAAAAAAAATTAAAACAAACACACGCTAAGGCCTCGTTTCGCAATCGGGTTTAAGTTTATTTTTTTGTTTTTTTGTTTAAAGTTTAAAAAGGAAAAAAATTTGCTTTGGTAGCTCGAAAGTTTTTACCATTATAGTTGTAGGGTTCTTTTGGAAGTATTTTATTAATAAATATTGGAGAAGCGAAATATATGAAATAATCAGAAACACAGAATTGAGAGAGATGGTTGGGTGAAAAAGAAAGCCAACCATAGTCGGAGTATTTGGCAGTATGAACAATCTGAATTAAAGTCTAAATTATTATGCCTTAGGAGCGTAGCTATCCCTCCTATTTATAACCCTATAAAGGAATTATTAGAATTAGAATATGACTCATAAGAGATCTAATCAGATAATGAAGAATAATCTTCGAATATCAAGAGATCATATCTAAACATTTCTAGACCATCAGAATAAGAGTTATACTCCAACTAGGCTAAGTCAACCAAGGGGTCCGGTAGGTACCCAACCCACTCAGGTTAGGCATTCGACCCACTCAGATCGAGTGACTCTGGATCATTTGAGCTACTCGAGTAGGTGAGTCCCAATTAGGGCTTTTTTCGGTGTGACAAATTCTTTTCTTAGCCACTAAGTCACATGTCTCCTAACATTCCGTATAGAATTGTACTGTTATTGTCTACATCGTCTCTGAAATATACGTTCGATTCTTAGAGGAATCTATGAGAGTATTGTTGGTGCTATATGTTTGGCTTATTCAGTCTGTGCTATATTATTATAATTAGGTAATCAGAGCTACATTTACAGCTCGCGTTGTCCTCATGGTCTGTGCCATTGTAATATATTACGTAGTTAAAGCTATTACCATAGTTTGTGCTATACTTTATAGCCTGTGCTATGAAATATCTTCTTATTGTTTGTGTTACACTTCATAATCTATGCTATAGAACGTCTTTATTCGTAGTCAGAATTACGCTTCATAGATTGTGCTATGAAATATCACGTATTTTATGTATATTGGGTAATGATATTAGATATCCGAGCCACTAGGATCCTAGTGGCTTGGGTCCCAATAACTCGAGTAGATCAAACCCACATCTCTTTGTGTCTTGCGCAGTTCTGGGGCGGTATATTCCTTCCATGTTCTTCTAATGACTGGGTCGACAATATCAATTAGCCGAGCTAATGGGGCTTCAATAGCTCGTATTGCCAATGGGTCGAGTGGGTTGAATCTTTATCTTCAGGGAAAATTTAGTGATGAGTTCGCCTCATCTTTGGGATGGACCCGTCTAGATCGAGTAAATCGGGTCACTCGGGCTGATCGAGTGGCTTTGGTAGTTATGGTCCATTGAGCTATATTTCTGCTTTATTAGTTTATGCCAATTTATTACTCGAATACTCAACCACTCTTGGTGGACAACACCAAAGCTACCGATGGGAAAAATAGCTCGAATCAACAGTTAAGCACCTGAAATTAATATAGACATCATCTATTCAATTGATTCAGTCACCTCGCATTCCTCGAATCGCGAAAAAGCTTACAATCATCTCTGTCTTCTTAATGAGCATGTGCTTAAATCACTCGCTCAATCAACTCGAATTATTAACTCATTTTCAGAGCCTATTTGAGTTACCTACACCTTCAACCTGCTTCTGTCCTAATGGCCCACCATGAAATAATTGAGCTACGAAAGATCTTGGTAGCTCGGGTCATCCCAGACCAAAATATCTTCAAGTTTAAGGTGTGGTATTGCAATCCCCATGGCTTCAATTAATACATTGGCCGAGGCAATGGGGTGACGAGTAGCTCGTGAACATTTGCCTACCAACTTGAGGTGTTCAAGATATAGTGTTTCATAATATTATGGCCTACCGAAGGTGGAGAGCTGTTGATAGTTGGACTGGTTCGAGTCCATTAGCTCAAGTGAATTGATTTGTTTGATTTATTGAAATTCACTAATATCTCGGCGATCCCGTTCTTCATTTTGTATTCTTGATCATCTACATTTTACCCCATACGCGTGCATGAGTTGCTCGTGCTTTATTCACGCGTGTATCTATGCGCTGACTCATACGCGTGCACTTAATGCCAGCTGTCGCATCGCCTCGATTTTCTCATGCCGGCGCATTTATTGGTTGTGACTCTTGGGCTCGCCTCTTTTTCCTTTTAGCTTAAAGCCATCCCTACGGTTCATGTGAAACCCGATTTCGTTTTAATTTCATAATGTTTTTCGATGTGTTATTTATTGTTTTTACAATAGCATGTTTATATGCGTTTTATGCATATTCGAGCTTAAACATGTATGTTGGGTTGAATCTAGAAATCGTTGGGCGTTGTGGTGCAAAAAAAAAATAGTGGGCCTTATAAATATAAGTCTTGGCTAAATATTTTAGGATATTTTTGAAATTTGTTGGCTAAGTTTCTTGTTTTGCAAGAAAAACCTCTACATTTTTCCTAGTTTTTTGGTGGGATCAGATTTGGTTTTTGACAATCGGATAGCGGATCCTTATTATCCTTGCCTAGGGCTTCACATTCATTCGAATAGAATTGCGTTTTGGCGACTTTGCTTTGTCGCCGGGGTTCAAAGTTTTGAGTTTTTAACTCAACGAGGTAGGATTCTAAACTCTCGTGTCTTAAAGGGGTGCTACAAGAAATCTTATGTTTTTTTACCATTTTAAAATGCATGTATGGTTGTTTTACGTGTTTAAACCATGTTTGGTTAGACAAAAAGATTTTTAAAGTGTTTTTACGGTTTATCTTCGGAGTTGTTGGTCTTGTGTGTGCCCGTGGGTTTCAGAAAGAAGAATTTGTTGGGTTTGTTTTGGACCTGGACGAGGGACTGTGAAACTTTTTCTGTCGACGCTAGGGTTTTTTTTCAACATTCA
>JAULJZ010150346.1:0-10058 GCA_032270985.1 Heliamphora pulchella | reverse complement strand
ATTTGAGTTAGGGCCAGGAGTTCAGTCAGGACCTTTAGTGGAATAAGTTCTGGTTCGTGCGAGAAATGATCTAACTCAAGGACAGAGTTAGGGATATCCTGTTTTCTCGTATGGTTAGCCCGAGTCCTATACTTCCTCGTGATCCCTCACGTAGCCCACTATACATACGGTAATTTTTCTTATTGGTTTCGGATATTATTTAATTTAATTTGAATGACGATTTTACCGCCGGGGACATTCACGAATTAAATTAAATTGTTGGAGGACGATTTTAAAATTTAGCACACCTAGGGATTACTCCCTAGGTGGCCGGCCCTAATAGGGAGAAGATGGGTTTATTTTATGTTAAGTATATATTCTTTCTTATCCTTTTAGGAAAGTGTGGATATATATACTTAATATAATATATTCTTTTATATGATAAAAGGAGGCTTCAAAAAAACAAAAACCTTAATCTCTCCTAATCTAGCCGCCACTCTCTCTCCCTTTTGGCAATCCATATTTTGCCTTTTGGAGATAAGTGTGAGAAGAAACCAAGGCAAGAATACATGAAGATCCGGATCGGTGCCCACTCGCTGGGATCGTCGCGTGCGTCAGGATATACGTGAGAAGATCATTGGGTCGTCTCGGATCGTTGTTCAACATTAAAGAAACTTGTTCAAGTTTCTTTAAGGTATATTTAATCATAAAATATCAGATTATTTTATTATTTTTCATGAAAATAGCACCACATCGTTTTTTACGATCACGACGTTGTTAATCGAACTTTTTTCGCTGCGCGGCTCTAACAATTGGTGGATAATCTTTATATTATTACCCCAATCTCTTCTACAATGCAACTAACTGAAATGAATAACACATCTAATTTACCATATAAGAGAGTTTCCTTCTTTAATGAACCAAACGTTTCTTTGACACTTACGCTTGGGTCATATTAATCTAAAAAGAATAAACAAACTGGTAGCAGATGGACCTTTGAGTTCATTGAAAGTGGAGGCACTTCCAGTCTGTAAAGCTTGCTTAGAGGGTAAGATGACCAAGAGACCATTTTTGACCAAAGGCTATAGAGCTAAAGAACCGTTGGAGCAGGTTCATTCTGATGTGTGTGGCCCTATGACAATCCGGGCTAGAGGTGGCTTTGAGTATTTCGTCAGTTTCATTGATAACTACTCAAGGTATATCACATTTACCTGATACACCGTAAGTCTGAATGCTTTGAGAAATTCAAAAAATTCAAGGCGGAGGCAAAGAAGCGTCTGGGTAAAAGTATCAAATCACTACGATCCAACCGTGGTGGAGAATACCTCTTTGGAGAGTTTAAGGACTACTTGTCATCAGACGGGATTACATCCCAGTTGACTGCACCTGGCACTCTTCAGCAGAATGGAGTAACAGAAAGAATGAATAGGACTCTTATGAAAATGGTAAGGTCAATGATGAGTTATTCAGATTTACCAGATTCATTTTGGGGACTCGCTTTAGAGACAGCGGCTTACATTCTGAACTTGGTACCTTCTAAGTTAGTACCTTCTACTCCCACAAAATTGTGGACTAGGCGTAAGCCTAGTCTGAAACACATTTGAATTTGGGGGTGTCCAGTACATGTGCTGAAAGGAAACACGGGTAAGTTGGAACCGAGGACAGAAGTCTGTTTCTTTGTGGGGTATCCCGGGGAAACAAAAGGTGGTCTATTTTATAATTCTAAGGATCAGAAGATCATTGTTAGCGCCAATGCCCGATTCTTAGAAGAGGATTATATTATGGACGACAGGGCTAATAGAAAATTAGTTTTAGAAAAACTAAGAGAAAATGCCAGTAGAACGGAAGAGAAACCACAAGTCACTGATATTCCTTTACCTCGTCGAAGTGGGAGGATTATCGGGACAAGTGCAAATCAAGAACAGGGTGCTGACGCACAGGGTTCAGATTATGCACAGCCTGTTACTGCTAGTACACAGACACAGATAGTGCTTCATTGTAGTGGGAGGGTTGTTCATCAACCTGACTGGTATATGTTCTTGGGACAGTCTTTTAACAGGATCCTGGTGTAGACACCTCAATTTGACCTCGCCCAATCTTAGGCGAATTCGATGATGAAAACAGGTGGAATAATGCCTCAGTTGGTTCCTCGAGAAGTGATCCAAGCTCGGTATTTGAACCCGGAACCTTCGAACCAATGAAATTTTGTTGAACTATCGAAACTTGCTGCCCAAGTAAGACGACCGCCAACTTGAATTGTGGCGCCCGTCATAGAACTTTGTGGAAACCCTAGACAAAAGTAGCGACCGCCACATACCATCATGGCGACTGCCAACTCCCATTGTGACGACCGCCATAGAACTTTGTGGAACCTTCTAAAAATATGGCGACCGCCAACTCCCATTGTGGCGACCGCCAACTCTAAATGGCCTGACGTGTCCTAAAACGTGGCAACACCTCATTGGTTGAAAAATTCTTTAAATACCGTACCCCAGCGTATGTTTTCAATACGAATTTTTGAGTGAGAAAGACTCTGCCTATATACCGAGCGATTTTGAGCCACGACGCTGAAGCCCTGCCGAAATACCCAGTCCCGAATCTCCAATACCTACCTTGAAACCTACATTGCTTGGATCACCACCCGAGGATTGGACAACTGGAGCTCATTCTACCGACTTGAGAATTCCACAATTCAGGTACTTTGTTTGGATCCCCGGTCCTTCTAGCCCTATTTCCTCTCTTTTGGGGCGATCGGGTTACATTCAATTTCAATTCATGTATTCTTTTACATAATCTTGTCATCATTTACATTACTTCATTTATTTTAGTTGCCTTAATTCCATTTAATTTAGTTGCTCTAATTTCTTAGTTTATACTTTCACACTAAGCACATTATCTTTTTCTTTAATTAATTCATTAATTAGTGCTAACATCAATTAACAATACGACTAAATAATGTCGTTATTATTATAATACAAAGCACTTACATAAAAATAGTTATAATTATCAATATTACGTCCATTTAAATTCTAGCATTTTTATTCTCTTTCTCTTTCTTTTTATATTAAATTAATGCTCAAATATTATTTATTTTCCTTTTCTTTTAACCAGTCTAATCTTCTTTTACTAACATTTCATCTTATTCTATTTATTTAATACTCCATTTTAATCTCTAGTTTTTACCTTATTTCCTAGCATTTCACTTTATTTTCATGTAATAATTAGTTTGTTGGTTCATTTTATTTCCTTTATTAGTTAAATGTTTCTTTTCTTTTAACTTGATGTAATTTTCTTTCAATGCATTAGTTATTTTTTTTTCATTTCTTTCTTGTAGTTTTAGTGTGATTTTCTAATTTTTATTTTCTCTTCCTTTTATTATCAATTTTATTTTCTTTAAATGCCAATACTACATTTTTTTTGCTCTCTCTTTATTGTTAGTTTAAATATTCCATAACTAGAATTAATTTAATCTTCTTTTGTTAATTTTTATTTTACATTTTCTTTCTTTTTCTTTTAACAATAAGTGTAATTTTTCTAAATATTTTGTCATTAGCTTTATTTTCATAAAAATGTTCCATAGCTTTAATTTTTTTTTCCTCTTATTTTTCTTCTTTTATGATATAAAATATGAATAATTAGGTTTCCTTTTAATAGTTTAAATAAACATTTTCTAACTTTTTCACTTAAGCATCCTTTTCTTTTACAAACTTCTTTTTTCATTTTTTTTTCTTTGAATTCTTAAACTCTCTTCTGTCATTTTCTTTATTAATAAACTTTCTTTTAAGTATAGAATTTGCATGCAGGTTGTGGCCGGAGCTGGAGCAGGTTGTGGCATCATACCGGCGGCCGGAGCTGGAGGCTGTCAAAAGAAAAACAAAACTCAGAGCAGAATAAGGACAGGAAAATACAAAAAATTGAAAAGAACACAAGCTACTCACGGCGGCTACTGGTATGAAAGCGACGTCGGCTGCCCGCATCAAGGCATCCATCTGCCGGACTAGTACCCTCAAGCCGGTTATCCTCAGCATCGCCCGATCTAACCAAACCTGATCGACCTGTAGAAGAATACAGTTCAAAAAAAACTAGACAGATAAAACAAGTAACTGAGGGAAAGGTAGAAGACAAACCTGGCCGATGTCAGCTCTAAACTCCGATTCCGATGGAATAGAAACTGGCAGAGAGAAGAGGAAGCCGTAAACCACAATCTGGACGTCCCATGGCAGCTTTGGGACCCTCCCGCCAGCAGCTCCGGCAGCCGCTCCAGCAGCAGCCGTAGCCCCAGCATCAGCAGCAACTCCAGCATCAACGCCCGTAGCCTCTGGAATCGGTCCTTGTCTCCGACCTCCTGGGACAACCGGGCCAAGTCCTAGTGGCCCCATCAGATGAGCTCGGGCCCAGGCAGTATAATCTCCCTCCGCTACAAGTAGCTCCACAGTAGGGGTCACCACGGTCTCCAGCAGAAGGTTAATCCGACCAAGATCCTCGGTCCGGCGCATACAGGCCAGAGGAACCACTGGGATCCAAAAGTCATCTAGGCTGAGCGACTGGCGAATCACTCGCTCTCCCAGGTAATACTCCCGCACAAATGGGCCCTCAAACAGGATACGCCTCGCCGTGATATCGCGGCTGCACATCAGATCTGTGCTGGCCCGGTCCTCAACTCCCTGCAAGACTCCCCAGTGAACCTACATAGTACAGTGATATACAGTGCGGCATCAGTAAACGAAATGCAGTAATCAGTATGGTACAGTGCAGTGAACAAGTATAGTGCACAGGGTAATAAACAGTAAGTGGTAATACCTGGTCGGGGGTCAGCCGGTCCAAAGACACCCAGAACCGGTCAAGATCCTTCCCTCTGGCTTTCTTCCCCTTCAGCCCACGGGACCACCGGGCTGCACGGGGAATAACCAAAGGGTCTGCCGTAAAGTTCGTCGGGACGTGAAGCCCGAGGAACTCATACGTCCATAACTGTAAGGAAGTAGATGTCAGCAAGCAGAAATAACAGATAACAGAAATGGACGAAAAACTGCAGAAACAAAGTCATACCTCCCAGACCCTCCAGTATCCTCCAATGCTGAGCTCCTGAGGGAACCGGGTCAGTGTCCTCATGAAACTGTAGATCGTAGCCAGAGCAGCGCCACCTCAATCATATGAAGCTACCTAATCTAGACGAGCTAGGCCACCCAAGTAATGCAAATGAACGGTGTTCTCCTTGTTCAAAAATAAGGAGGTACCGAACATATACATAAGAAAGCCTCGGGCAACCCACTCATAATGGAGGGGCTCGGTGCACTGAAAATGTCTGAACTGCTCAAAGAACCAGGTGTACCTGACTCTGTCGCGGTCCATCTGAATAGGAACAGTCCCGAGGAAATACAGCAATGCGTCGACGGACTGCGCAATGGTGGGATCGAAGGGGATGGAAGCTCCTCCAACTCGGATGCCGGTGATAAGGGCAAAATCCAGAGGCGTCAGAGTAGCTTCAAAAGTGGTGAAGTGGAAGGTGTTGGTGGTATCCCACCACCGCTCGGCCAAAGCTGTCAGCCATACCCAGTCATTACTCGTCCTACCCAGCAGGGGTATGAAACGAGCAAAACTAGAGGCATCAATGTAAGCCCGGCTAGGAGCAGGAAGGGCGTCATACCACTCCAACACTTCCCCAGAGGCAGAACCTCCGAAACCCCAGACATAATGACTAGCCTGTAAAAGAAGAATAGATAGAGAACATATGAAGAACAAGTCAAGCAAGCAAAGTGCAGAAAATATCTGAAAGCAAAGCCCTAGGTAACTAAGCGCCCAAACCCTAGGTTCGTGTGCAAATGACGACTCTTCGATTTCTTTCAAGTAACTAGGCACCCTAACACTAGATCTGTGATTCCTAGTGATCCTAAGTCCTGATGCACCAATCGAATTTCTATCATTCTTTCGAAGGTTTCTTACCAAATAAAAAAATTAAAAATAACAAAAAAATAATAAAAATAAAAATAAAAAATCTTCCTAAGATTTCTGAAATTTTTCTAAGAGTTTTTTTTCAAAATTTTCTAAAAATTTTTTAAAATTTTTCTAAGATTTATCCAAAATTTTCCCAAAATTTTCTATAATTTTCCTAAAATTTTCTAAAAAATTATCTAAGATTTTCCCAAAATTATCTAAAAATTTTCCTTAAATTTTTAAAATTTTTAAGATATGCTAAAAAAAATTTATAAAATTTTCCCAAAATTTTCCTAAAATTTTCTAAAATTTTTCTAAGATTTTCTAAAAATTTTTCTAAGATTTTTCCAAAATTTTCTAAAAATTTTTCTAAGATTTTTCCTAAAATTTTCTAAAATTTTTCTAAGATTTTCTAAAAATTTTTCTAAGATTTTTCCAAAATTTTCTAAAAATTTTCCTAAAATTTTCTAAGTTTTTTTTAAGATTTTCTAAAAACATTTTCTAAAATTTTCCCAAAATTTTCTAAAAATTTTCCTAAATTTTTTCCAAAATTTTCTCAAAACTTTTTCTAAAATTTTCTAATATTTTCTAAAAAATTTCTAAAATTTTCTCAAAATCTTTCTCAAAATTTTTTAGATTTTTCTCAATATTTCTAGGTTTTTCTTAAAATTTTTCCTCAAAATTTTCTGAAATTTTCTACAGATTTCTAGAACTTTTTCAAAAACGTTTTTTTAAAAAACGTTTTTTTAAAGTTTTTCTCGAAATTCTAAAATTTTTCTCAAAACTTTCCTAAAGATTTCTGAAAATTCTTCAAAGTTTTTACCCCAATTTTCTAAGATTCGTTACAAAATCAAAAATCAAAAATTAAAAAAATCGAAAAACAAAACAAAACTTCCCCCCTAGATTTGTGTTTTTTTCGAAATAAACAATAAAGTTTTTTTTTTAGATTTTTCGCTAAAAATAAATTGCCCCTTTTTATTGGTTGTTTAAAAGATCCTAATTGTCTATACTGTTTTGATCTCCATTGCATAGGTACCTAAGTTAAGTTCAAATTTCAATCATTATTCATCAGTCAACATTCACACATCACAAATAAATCATCATCAACAGTCATCATCATTCATCATATCATCATAAGGGGGTTCCTACACATACGTCTACGTTTGATATTCCACGCTCTGGTATTAAAACAGGTAAGGATGGGGTGCTTACTGATGGGCGTCGACGAGATATATGATGATCAGGCTCCCGCAGAAGAAAGTCGACAGCAACAGCATCCTCGGGAGGCTCATAGCGTCTCAAGCCACGTGGAACTACGCCATGAGGTAATGGGTCATACGTGTGCGGGTTAAAAGGTACCGGATGACCGTCTTCAACATTGGGGGCAAAAAGTTAGCCATCGCGGCCTCTGCAGCAGTATCAGCGGCAGCCTAAGCCTCAGCAGCTGCTTGCGCCTCCTCCTCAGCAACCCGGCGGGAGGCACACTCTGTCTCATGAACAAGGGCATCCATCGCGGCGGCAGGCTGCGTGGAATAACCCCACCAGCAGGAAGGCTGGTGGACGTACCCTAGAGTGTATGCAAGGAAGAGCTCCCAGTAGCAGCAGGACCCCGTCATGCCCCAAGGTCATCGCCTCCCTGACCCTGACCCGCCATAAAGAGAAAAGGGATCACAAACAAAAGGGTGAACATCGTGTGACAAAGTAAGGTTCTCACAAGGAAAAGAAAAGGCTAAGGAAAGTGAGAAAGTAAGGGGAGGCTGAGAGAAGACAAGAGAGAGTCTGAGAGCGTGAAAGAGCTAGAGAGAGAATGAGATGTGAAGAATGAGCCACACCCGCGCGCCACAAGGAGTCTTATGCGCGCCAGAAGTTGGCGGTCACCATCTTCAATGTTTGCGACCGTCAGGTATGCCAAGGGTTTTGTGGCGACCGCTAGGTTCAAGGGGATCTTATCCGGCGACCGCAACTTTCGAAGGGTTTTGAGCATGGCGACTGCCATATCAGAGGGAAAACGGTTCCTCTTCCCCAGACTGCCAGCAGTCATGTCATGGAAGGGGCTGTTTGGGGAGGCTTTTTAATATGTGTTTTGTTTATGTTTTGTTTATTTTCACTTATCTTCTTTTTAGCAAAAATAATTTTTTTAAAAAAATAAAATAAAATAAAATTTTGAAAATGATCTCTTCAAAATATATATATATATATATATATATATACATATATATAAAATAAAAAAAAATTTGGAAAATAAAGTTTTGATTATTTTGATTTAAAAATATTTATTTTTATGAGTGTGTTTGTTTCTAATAAATTTTTCATAAAATAATTTTATAAATCTCATAAATTTCCTTTAAAAAAAATATTGTATGAGTTTTTTTTAAATAAAAAACCCTTGTCTTTTAAGGTGTTTTCTCTCTCCTTCCGAATAAATTTTATTTTAAGCCGTAACTTGGTTTTTAATTATTTTTATCCCGCTTCCGAAAAATTTAGCTTTAAGCCGTAACTTGGCTTTCAATTATTCTGAATCTTTAGATCTTAGCTCGACCTCTTAATTCGCAATCTTTCTTCCCAATAAATCAAAGTTTTCAGCTGTAACTTGGCTTCCGATTATTTAAGTCTCGCTTCCGAAAAACCTAATTCTAAGTCCCGCATTCTTAGATCCTGGCTTAAATTGACTCGTCGGTCCTCCTCACGATCATAAACTGACTCGTCGGTTCTCCTCACGACCGTAAACTGACTCGCCAGTCCTCCTCATGACCGTAAATTAACTCATCGGTCCGCCTCATGACCCTGACTCGTCGGTCCTATTTAAGACCATAAACTGACTCGTTGGTCCTCCTCACAACCATAAACTGACTCGTCAGTCCTCCTCGGTCCTCCTTATGACCCAAAAGTGACTCGTCGGTCCTCCTCACAGCCATAAACTGACTTGTCGGTCCTTCTCATGACCCTAAACTAACTCGTCGGTCCTCCTCACGACCATAAACTGACTCGTCGGTCCTCCTCAAGACCATAAACTGACTCATCGGTCCTCCACATGACCTTAAACCGACTCCTCGGTCCTCCTCATGACCATAAACTGACTCGTCGGTCTTCCTTAGGACCTTAAACTGACTCGTCAGTCCTCCTCATGACCATAAACTGACTTGTTGGTCCTCCTCACGACCATAAACTGACTTATCGGTCCTCCTCACGATCATAAACTTACTCATCGGTCCTCTTCAGGACCATAAACTGACTCGTTGGTCCTCCTCACGACCATAAACTGACTCGTCGGTCCTCCTCACGACCTTAAACTGACTCGTCGGTCCTCCTTATGACCTAAAACTGACTCATCTTATGACATCAAAACTTTCTTCTGCTACAAAGTAAATGTCTGCATCATGTTAGCATCCACATCATGTTTCTTATCATTACATCTTTGCATTTTGCCCCACGAACTACGCTCTGGTCTGATCCCTAGTAAAAGGGGTACGTAGGCAGCTCGATGAAAATTCGAGTACGACCAACATCATATGCATGCTTGTATGCATGTGGTCTAAGATTGACGGCTTGGTCAAATAGTTGTTGTCTCTAGGTCTTTGATATAACTTGCTTCATGCATTGCTATGCAAGTTATATCAAAGAGGGGTAACTGTTAAGACCCCAATTTGATCCCGCCCAATCTTAGGCGAATTCGATGATGAAAACAGGTGGAATAGTGCCTCAGTTCGATCATCGAGAAGTGATCCAAGCTCGGTATTTGAACCAAAAACCTTCGAACCAATAAAATTTTGTCGAACCATCGAAACTTGCTGCCCAAGTAAGAAGACCGCCAACTTGAATTGTTGCGCCCGTCATAGAACTTTGTGGAAACCCTAGCCAAAAGTGGCGACCGCCACATACCATTATGGCGACCGCCAACTCCCATTGTGGCGACCGCCATAGAACTTTGTGGAACCTTATAAAAACATGGCGACCGCCAACTCCCATTGTGGCAACTGCCAACTCTAAATAGCTTGACGTGTCCCAAAACGTGGCAACATCTCATTGGTTGAAAATTTCTATAAATACCGTACCCCAATGTACGTTTTCGATACGAATTTTTGAGTGAGAGAGACTCTGCCGATATACCGAGCGATTCCGAGCCCCGATGCCGAAGCCTTGCTGAGATA
>JAULJZ010150345.1:0-10058 GCA_032270985.1 Heliamphora pulchella | reverse complement strand
CCCCAAGAATCTAGAGAGAAGGTAGAGCTTTGGTTTGAAAAAAGAAAACCTAGCCACTAAGTTTTCAAAAATATCTCCACAAAATATCTAAGGCTAGATATTTATAGGCCACAAAAATATCTTTTTTTTAAAAGGCACCACAACGCCCAACGGCCGATGGAACCAACCCCACATGCTTATCTAAACCCAAACATGCATAAAAACGCATATAAACATGCTATCACAAAAATGGTAAACGCGCATTGAAAATGCCAAAAAAGAAAACGGGTCAGGGTCTCACATGTATGCTACGCTTTGCACTAGACCCAACATCTATTTTGCCATTGGCATGGTTAGCAGATATCAGTCTAATGGATGACAGGAGCATTGAACAGCGGTAAAACATATAAACTAGTACTTGTAAAAAACTAGGGAATATATGTTGGTTTACTGGAATATATGTTGGTTTACAGCCAGATAGTCTAGTATCTTTGAAGTACACAAACTCGAATTTTCAGTCACATAAGGATTCTCAAAGGTGTACCTCGGGATATATGTTTATGCACATGAAGCATAAATATCACTAGATACGAGAGATCGTATAGAGAGGTGATGTAGCTATGGCCAAAATTGCATCAGTAGACAACCATACAGATCCTTTTTCCAAGAGCTTACCAGCTAAGATTTTTGACAGTTATGTAGAGAGTATGGGAGTTAGATGTATGAGAGCTAGATGAATGGGAGCATAATTTTGAGTATAAGTGGGAGATTGTTATGGCTGTATACTAAAACCATGGTTTTTTGTTTTAGTATTTAATTTTATTATTTTTTCTATTTTATGAGAATCTTAATGAGTAATGAATGCATTTCATTATTTATTTGATGTTGTGTATGTATATTTTTTATTTTAAATAGTATTTAATCTGGTGTGTAGAGTGCAGCTTACATACAGAAGACTATACTATCTGTTCTTGTGGAATATATTGGTTTTCGTTCACAGTTTAGATGAAATTGGACACATCATCGGTATGGCTGTAGCACAATATTTTAGTAAATCTGTCTTGATTACAGGAAACGATAATTGTTTTGACAATTATTCTAACTTGTTGTGCTAGTGCACTTCATGTTTATTAAATATGACCAAGTTAGGGTAATTAATTTGGTACTGACTTTATAAATTAATTTACACCCCATGATTATTATGAGTGCTTATTATAACACCCCGGTCCGGACCCTAGTTGTAACAGCCCGGATTGTAACTACTCGTGGAACAATCTAGCCCAAACACTAGTATTAGCGATGGTTAGTTGACAAGATCTTATATCGCTAGAAAGATAGAAGAAACCCTAGCTCAACCCAAAATCCTAATTTGACCTGGAAATCGTAAAAAGGCCAAATACTCAAAGACAAAACCTTAACACTGAAAAAAGTCTCAGAACAAGTTAAATTAAGTAAATAACATAAAATATTAAATTAAAAATTAAAAATTTCCATAATTAAGGTAAAATGACCATTTTGCCATTAGTACAGCAAAAAGTTCTAAAAATCTAAATTTAACACATGAACACCCAAAATCAGATATTTGTATACAATTAATTAATAAAATACAAAATAACAACAAAAATGACCAAATTGCCCTTGCATGGCCGGCTACCTAGGAGAATGTGCTCAAAAAGTTACTTTTTACCTTTTTAAGCTAAAAAATAAGAAAAGATATATTAATTAAGCATTATTTTGACCTAATATT
Source organism: Heliamphora pulchella (assembly GCA_032270985.1). Lineage (NCBI taxonomy): Eukaryota > Viridiplantae > Streptophyta > Magnoliopsida > Ericales > Sarraceniaceae > Heliamphora > Heliamphora pulchella. Next base: position 8,332 of record JAULJZ010150345.1, on the reverse strand, counting down.
TTTTATACAAGTACTATATATAATAATATAATAATGTAGTCAACAAAAGTAAACAAATAACTATTTAATGTCTCTACACAATAAATACGTCAGAAAGTCAATTATAGCCAAACTAGCTAAATTTATCTTAAAAACCAATACTTGTTTAATTAATTGCTATCAAAATTATGATAAATCATGGGAAGACTAAATTAATCATTACTACATTAATATAATAGGTTTTAGTATGTTTAAATACCAAAAAGATACATAAAATTAATATTTTATGTAATTTTTTGCATATAATGGTACCAAAACACAATTTAATACATAAATTAATGCAAAAACAGCTTTTTAGCCTCCCCAAACAGCCCCAGCCGAATTCCCTTGCTGCCATGGTCTAAATATGTCTCTCTCAAATAACCCCCACCTCCCATGCGACCAATGAGGATCAAAACTAAATATGTCTCTCTCAAATAAACCCCACCTCTCATGCAACCAACGAGGATCAAAGAAAATTCAAATTTTAAAATTTTGTAATAATTATCCTCCATCTTAATTATTTTCTATAAAAACAAGGACTAAGCCCCCCACTCTCTACATGTATTTTTGGCTGAGAGGAGAGGGAGAGCAACCACAAAAAATTTCTCTAAGTGTTCTCAAGAAGAAGGAGAGAAGAAGGAAGGAAGAAAGAAGGAGAGGCTAGGGGGAAGCAAGGACAAGGCATTGAAGCTAAGACCCTTTCTTCCTCAACCATTTATGCATCAAAAGAGGAAAGCAACTCCATTAAACCTTATGATATTCTTCCCTTAAGATACCCCTCAATCCATCTCTATAACAAACCCTCAGAAAAAGAAATGAAAAATAACTCATAAAAGGTGTTATAAATGCAAATAGTGGATTGCTAGGGTAAGATTGTGCTTTGCCTGTGCTTGCATGTGTATATTTTTGAGGTTTACGGCTTGAACATGTTCTGGAGTTTTGGTTTATATGAGTTTAAGACATGCATGTAAAGAAAACACATAAAAAATGCACACAACACAAGCTAAGCAACTAAAACCTTAGGTAACCTAATTTTCTGGGCGTACCTACTTTCTGCCACTAAATTTAAAACACCATAACTAAATGTCGAAAAATGGTCTTAAAGTGATTTTTGTGTTCAGATTTATCTTGTTTAGTTATCTTTCATACAAAATTGGTTTGAAGGGATTTCGTTAAGTAAAACTCCAGATGTGTCATTTTTGCCAAAGAGTGTTAGATCTTAACCACTCTGAGTTGAAGACTTAAAACCCCTAAGTTAGAGTGAGAACCGAGATTAAGTGAAAACATAAAACTTGTAGAGGACATATTTAGCTTTCTGTCCACCAAAAAAGAGCCAGAACTATGATGTCCTGATAGGTCAAAATACTTTCCAAAGTCCAGTGACTAACTGACCTATCTGTCACAAAACTCAACCTTTTAGAAGCCAAATCCAAAAGTGGTAAACATGAAAAATGTAGCTAACATACTAAACTAATTACTGGGAAAAACCAAGCCCAAAATACCCTCGGATGGTACCCCAAAAGCTTTGAGAACTCTCTGTTAAAAACACATTCTGCAGATCCTTTATAGGCTGACTGAACCCTTTTTATAAATTAGCCAAAATCTCAAACCTTTTTCAAATAACACATTCTGCAGATCCTTTATAGGCTGACTGAACCCTTTTTATAAATTAGCCAAAATCTCAAACCTTTTTCAAATAACATACCTTATCACAAAACATGAAACCTGTACGGGACATGTTAAACTAAAACCTCACCAAAATTCAAACAAATATCCCTTGAATTGATGCCCCAAAATCGTGGCCAGTAGAGTCCCAATTTTAGTGTCTTTCTCTATAAAATGCTGAACAGTTTTTATTTAAATAAAATAAACGACCTCCTTACCTTAGGATCTGACCTTAGTGATAAACATGAAAGTGGTAGAGAATATTTTTATCTAAGTGGTGTTAATATAGCAGAAATTAAATCTAGATTTAAGTGCTTAAAAACACTGCCGCAACTTTAAAACTAGCAATTAAACTTGTACCTAAATTTGGCTAAGTGTACTAGTAGTGTGTTACTTATGGGACTTGAGTATGTGAACCTTATATGAATTTTGTGAGTAATTAGTGTATGAAAATGATGGTCTTGATAAAATGAACACACGCCGATGGTTCAATTCAATGTTGTATAAATTGTGATTATGTTTCGCATGTTTATACTTGATGCTTTAGCAAGTTGTACCATGTGCCCTATCATATTTATATGCCATGCTATGATTAATTGCACACGAGAAACATGTTGTACACCATGAACATTCACATATTGCATCTTGGATTATCAGAGTCCCTTCGTATCTTTCAAATTGGGTGGGGTGACATGAAAATCGTTATACAGTGGTTGTGAGTCTAGGGCGTCCCTGGTTGCCATATTTAGAAATAAAATTGGAGGTTTTTATTGTTAAAGGCAGAATTACGCACCATGGGTTTGTCACTAGCTTTAATTAGACTTTGGGTTAACACCTAATGAATATCCTGGTCCTTAAGGTGGGATTGGTCGACTTGGAATAAGGATGGTTAAAATTGGATAAAGGTCGGTTCCCACGCCATTGCCTTTGAGTAAGACAGCTGTGGCATAATGCTCGGTAATGCATTTACTATTAGCAATGAGGCAAGGATAGGTTCGGTGATCAAGAGCCATCATGTCTACTCTATAATTCCCGGCGTGGAATTCATGATATTATCCTGGAAGTACTTGGGTTGGGCAATTGCATTGCATTTATCAACATTACGCACTCGTACATTTGTTCTCATGTATGCTTTCTTTGTTAAAAATGATAAATTGTCTATCTCCTTGCCCCTTAAATTGTATTGGGTATTATACGATATGTATTGTAAGATATATTTTGTTGTGAGTTTATTAGACGGTTTAGGAAATTTGCTTATGGGCTTTGGCTCATGGCATTCGTGCCACAGGTAAAGAAGAAGAACAGTTTGAGGAGGGTACGTTCGTAAAAGAAGAAGACCTCGAGGAGCAGGGAGAGAGGCAGGAGCCGGTTAATCCCAATAGTGCCGCTTGAAGACGTAGGATGTTTGCTTTTTTTTTTTTATCTTATGTTCAATTTTCACAGACATAATGTAACTTCTGTTGAAATTTTCTAGATGACTGTAATCATTAAGTATTTTGAACAAATTCTGAACCGTTAATGATGTATTAATTATTATATGTAATTATGAATGTTCGGATAGAATACTTCTCTTATTTATAGTTACCTATGTTCGACGTGCCCAGAGGACGGAGCGCCATAGTTGGTATCAGAACCTAGGTTTAGTGAACTTTCAGGCCTTGGAAAATGGGAGATTGCGAGTTCTGTAGCGTAGAAACTCTGTAGAGTGTGTGTACTATTAATTTATCACCTATAATCTTCATAACTTAAAATCTTTACCTTAGAATTTTCTCTATCTTTTCTTTTTTAGGATGGCATCCGACGCAGAACCAGCTGGGGAACCATGGGCAGCATTAGAACTAAAGGACTCAGATCCAGAGGAAGAACCCACTGAAGAGCAAGACCCAGTAGATGTGTTTTCGTTAGCATGGATGTTTCCAGATGAGTGGCCAGCTTAGGGAGAGGAAGAGGTCGAGGAAGTAGGAGCAAACGAAGAACCTAATGTGGTAGGGGACGAAGTGGACTTCGGAGTAGACGATGAGGAGGAACTCAAGGATGACGACGAGAACGAGGAGCGTGCCATCGCCTTCTTTTATGATCCACTAGAGGCGCCACGGCCCGAATTAGAGGACGACAAGGATACGGATCAACAACCTACTGGACCCGCTAAGAATATTCCAAGGACTACCGTATTAGCGAGTAGGTTTATACCCAAGTATTCCTAAAAAGGACAAAGAGGTGGAGGAAGCTAAAATCTTTCCCTCGATTTATAAGTCTGATAAAGGTTCTAGGGAAACACGACGAAACAGCATACCAAATGAAAGTACCGCCAGGGTTTAAGAAGTGACTCAAAGATTTTGTTCCAATGGCTGCAAACAGTAGTGCCGAGAGATAAATGAGGGATCGTTGACCTATGCAGCTCAGATATCAACTTCAATGATCCGAAGACTTATGAAGAGGTACCGGTGGCCATCATAAATAGAGCTCATAGAGGGCTAGGGAACATTTGGTACGTGGAGGTGCAGTGGCGTTACTACGGAATTTACGAAGCAACTTGGGAACACGAGGCAGTTGTCCGTCACTTCTGTCCGCATTTGTTTATTTAGGCTTTAGTACGCTAGGCACTATACTTTTTTTCTTGTTTGAAGGTTGTGTGTATATTGTGTGAACTTTTTGAGAGCCTTATACCATTTACGTGTTGAATGAAATGCATGTATTCATTGTTAAATTCTTTATAAACTATCTCAAAATCATAAGCTATCTCATAATCTCAAACTAAAATCCGCAATATTAAAAAAAAATTAAGAAGGGAAACAACCCCATAATCTTGACACTCTCTTAGATAGTCGATAGACGATCAAACCACCGACAAGTTGACTAACCCCTAAATGATAAAGCACTCGGAGTAGCATAAGTTTTGAAGGAACGTCATTAAAACCCCGCAATTTCACCCTTATAAGTTTCTTTTCCCAAACCCTTGTGTCAACTTCTATACCGGTTAGAATTCATTGCCTATCTTTCCTTCTAATAGCAATGATCCCCAATATTGCTACCCAGTAACATTCGTAAGTAATCCTTCACCACCATTCATTTCCTGACTTCAATACTATGTCCGACCGAAGCAATTTTGTGAACTCTTGAAATCATAACCTGGGGAGTTGACTTGAATGCTTGAATTGAAATACGTTAGGCCAACGTAATTTCATAGAAAATATCCATTTTGGCTACCCGTTGCTTAAATATACCTTTTCTCAAAATTTGACACTGCACAAATTAGTCCCGAAAACATCCTCTTTGAAATATTCATTAATTGTTGATTTCTTATCTCTAGAGAATCTAAGCTTCAATCGAACCCTCGACCCGAGCTAATGGTAATTGCTTTAACTATGACACCTTGCCTAAATTCAACCTATCCCTGAACCATCTGGGTTCCGCCCTAAGTTACTCTAGTCCCAGTTATGTTTTGTACCATTCGAAATCCTCAGCTAAACGCTTATTTAGTCACTGTCGTACGGTCACCTTCTCTGAAACTAGTAAGATTGAACTGACCATCATTATCAAACTTCGTGCGTGTTTTGTCTGTCGATCTTCAAAACCTTACCCGTAGGTCAGTGAGTGACGACGATCGTCAGAATATTATGTTATTAGGCCTTAGTACCTTCACGAAAGACTAGGACAATGCACGGAAACCTCTTGACACCTCTTTGAATCATAGGGTAATCTTTTCCTCAACATTACAACTCAATGCACTGTTAACGTTCGCATTTAACGAAGTTTTAAAAACTAAGGCCCCCAACTATGGGAATGGTTAAGTAAAGAGTTTATTCAACTAACTACACCTTTTCAAGGGACCCGACAAATACCATCTACAGCTAGGAACAACAGCTACACACTAAGGGACTCATGACATCACTGTGTGACAAGATTTAGACTTTCCCAGAGTAGTTCATAGCGGACCCACACATCCAACGAACTGTAAAGCAAAAGATTCGTGCCGACGGAAGATAAGCGAAAAACAAGAGACAACCTCAAGCTTAGGGAACCCTTAGTATGCAAGTAGCGGAAGAATATCTGGACGTATCAATATTCACGTCAACTTTTCTCACCAAAATGATAGTATCTGAATCCGGCCATCCCCACTTTCAATGGAGAATTTTTGACAACGATATGAGCATCAGGAGCTTGATGGAGAGTTTACCATCAAACCACGATGGATCACGTGACTCGATATTTACCTTAGACGTACCTTTTACCACAATTCTATTGTCCTAGAGTGACCAACAATCGGAGAGAAACGATCCAGTCAATGGAAGAGACATCCAAACCCTACATACCAGCACATGAAGAACCAACGATGGAAGCTAAGAGAAATGGTACAGCACTAGGAAAGGTTGGAAAGTGTTGATTATAGACTTCGTTGCAAGGATTTGTCAAGAGCACAATAACATTCGGGTTATAATAAATTACCTTACTAAGGCCGCCCCCTTTCTATTGGTTAAACCTCACGACACATTGGTAGCTACAAGAAAAAGTATACCCATGAAATTTTATACCAATGAAAGTTCTTTACCATACCTAACCGAGACCCACATCTCACCTGGGCAGTCTAAACACCTAGTTCTGAACCATCAAAGGTATGTTAAGAGTAGGTATAAAGGAGATTAAAGAAAATCCTTATTTTCGGTCAAAGCCGCTTATGATAACAAGCTTTAAACTAGCGTTTGCAACAATATGAGGTGTTATGTGTGAACAACACTATGAGATCATCAGTATATGAAATCGAAATAGAGAGGAACTGATTGGTTGGAATAGATCTTTGCTAGTCAATGAAGTGAGACCCGGAATGCTATAACAAAAATTCATATAGAACTCAAAATAGTAGCCCTACGTTGACAATCTACGGTAAAGAACGAAAGAATCGCATTGAAAAAGACTTTTTATATTAACAAACAGATTGAGTGTTATGCTTTTACCTTACAAGTAGAACCAACTTTATCAAATAGTTCGATGACCATTTTTCCCTTTTCTCTTACTTGAAGATGGCAGAACAAGGACAAAATCACGAGAGCTCAGTGAGAGTAAATGGAACCGAGGAGGAAGTAGACGTCCCGAGCCTAGCACAAATCTTGCAAGATCTAGCAGCCAATTTGGATCAAACACAAGAAAAGACACCCTAAGAAGGATCATGGTACTTATTGGACCTAAGTGTACAAAATATCCCAGTACCTGAGAAGAAGAATTTTTTCCGAACAACTAAGGTTTGAATTAAGGCCATAAAGCCACAACAACCAACAGTAAGAGCTTGTTATAGGTGCAACCAACCAGAACAAAAGATGATGCACTGCCCGATAAGAATTGAAGAAGACAACCAAGGAGGACCACTATGGAATAACAAGAAGATCACACGCTCGAAACCTTACTCTCAAGATGACCGACGGGAACAACTAAGAAAAGGACACCAAAATTAAAAGTCTGTTATCAATGCCTTAGGCTCGGACATAAAAGAGTGCCCACTACGAGGAAAACTAAACTACAACCACCGTTAATCAGAATAGCGTTATAAGGATCAAACAAATTTGTTGCAACAAGGAACAAATGGTGTGAAAAAGGTGGTGCAACCTGACCAACCAGAGGGCGATGAGCGTAGTGTCCGTCGTTCATAAGAGACAAACTCAACGATCTGCTTTAATTGCAGTAAGTTTGGACGTAGGAAGTTTGAATACCTGATACCAAGGGGAAGAAACTACAATATTCGTAAAAAGAGAACGGGCAGTTTGGGAAGGATGATACAGCTTGACCAACAAGAGAATCAATGAACAGAAGGCTCGCCTTCCCAGGAGAAAAAGGAGTATTCGTTTATGATCGGAGATACGCCTAAATTCGCAAACTCTAAAATATACGTTAGTTAGACTTGTTGCATTATTTGGGGAAAAGATACGCTCGAAGAACAAAGGGTTATAGGTTAGCACTAGTCAAACAATTCTCGCGCCACAAGCATGCGACGTGATCACTGAAAAATTTCGTAGTGATCGGTTTAAGAAATTAGTAAGATTAAACAACCGTTTTCCCAAAATATTGAACGTATAAACCCGACCTTGTCCACACCCTCAATAACAAACAACTCAAGGACACAACTTCGAAGAGACGAAGTGCAAATAGCCATCCACAACCATTCGCACGAAATTTCAAGGACGAAATTTATTTAAGGGGGTAGATTGTAACACCCCAATCCGGACCCTAGTAGTAACCACCTAGATTGTAACACCCCGGTTCGAACCCTAGTTGTAACAGCTTGGACTATTGTTAGGAATGTATACTGAAAAGCCATATTTTTTAGGTTTTTTATTCTTGATCCCTGGCATATTAATGAGAAACATTTGAAGATATTTTTGCATTCGTGGTTTCATATTTATATTTGTGATGAATGAATGCATAATCCGTATATTATGTCCAGTATTTGACTCAGTGCATGCTGTACAGAAGATCGGGTCATAGGTTCTGACAGATTATACAGGTAGGCTCACAATTGCAGTGGACCTGGACATTCCATTGGTACGATTGTAGTACATTATTATAGTAGCTGGTCTTGTCTAGGTCGAACGGGTCGAATTCAGGTTTTGGGAATTCGATATTCGAGCTCGATGTGTTAGTACACTTGGAGTGTATT
>JAULJZ010150344.1:0-10059 GCA_032270985.1 Heliamphora pulchella | reverse complement strand
GAAGCTTCATTTTAATTTTCATGTTTATATTTAGTGACAGAAATAGGTTTAGTCGCAGAAGGGTGGCTTTCGCGACGACGATGACTCCGACCTAATACATTTTTGCGACTATAAAGCATCGGTGAAACAATTTGCAGTCATCTAAGTTAGAGACTTTAACGATGAATGTGTCATCGCCTAATGTATATCATTACCGACGAAATTCATTTTGTTGGTAAAGGTTGACCATTAGCAACGAAATTGTTTGTCGCCAAAGGTTAATCATTAACGACGACAGATATCGTAGGCTAACAGTGATAAACCGCGACAAAAGTGTCGTCGCGGTAGAATAACGTTCCACGACAATCGCATTTTCATTGCTGTATCTCTTCCCAGACCAATGTTCAGCGACAAATCAGTGACAAATATTTGGCGTCGAAAATAATCTTCAGCGACGTTTTAGTTATGTTTAGCGACAATATTAAACGTAGTGAAATGAAGGAATGCATCTTGGAAGGCCACACTTAGTCAGAGATATCGGATAAGGACTATGGGTAATTACTCTGACAATTCGTATCCCAGGCAACAAACATTAGGTAAGGTACAATAAACTTGTTATTCATTATGCGTTATTGGCCACTGAAGAATTTTTCTTTTGTCATGCGTCCAACTCTGCTGAAAAATTGTAGCTTTTTAGCGCCCTTGTGCAATTGAAGAGTTTGCGGCATAATCTACGAAAATCTTGAGACTCTGGTTCCCAACGGACAGATGACTCATTCAGCTCAACAATAGCGTCCTCGATCCACGCGCATAACCGCTTAAAATTTTTCCAAGATAGACCAAATATTAAAGGACGAAGAGTCAAAGACCCACTCACGGTCTATTATAGAGAAGTATCGTCATTAGTTCGAATCCAAGTCATGAGATAGCTTAAAACGGGAAAGATATTATTTTAGTCGGAAAAGCGAATGCAAACGGGAAGACGATATTACTAAAAGTCTAACGTCTGCACCGTCTTATCTGTGAAGGGAAGCACACACTCTCCTTCTTAATAGTAGCCTCGCTTCCTTAGTTCACTAACTCTGAATCGTGTTTAATCTAATCGAATTATAATTCTATATAGATTGTCCACCTATTTCAGCCCTAGAACACTACTTTTTACACAGATTTTCTAGTGCTTTACATTGAAGGAAAAAACCAAAACAAAACAAAAAGTTTGGCTTTGATTCAAATGACCAAACGAAGCATAAGTCAAGGAAATACAAATGCCAACAACATTCTATGGTCTTGAAATGATCATCATCATCCACAGTAAGAACTATTGCTTTCTTGAAATTATCCTTAATAGTGGAACTATTATGCTTGTTATTATTCTTTATTAGTGGGATAAGATTAATGGATTATTTAAAAATTAATGGACTAATTAATCTTTCTGAAAAAAAACTTAATTAATTAAGTGGGTTTGGAATCTCATGTCTGGATTGTCCCCTGATCAAATACCTTGCGAAGCACAACGCGTAATTTGTAATGAAATTTCTCACCAGCTTTCCTTGACCTAATCACTCAATTATAACGCCGTGTTTGAAAAAGCAAGCATTAATCAAATGGTACTTTCTTAGTTAAACTCGACCCACTCAAACCGTCCAAGTCAATTCAACCAACATGATAATGGATAGTTTTGCTCATGATGTGATCGGATAACGGGTTTCCTCAAATTTTTTTTCTCGGGTAGTAGTCGGGTTACGAGTCTTGAGTGTAACTACCTGCCGAACCCAATCCAACCAATAAATATTTAAATTTATAGACTTTTATATTTATTATAATATTAAGTTGTTTATTACTTTAGTATTTTCGTATAAAAACTATGTAATTTGAGTTTATATGTGGTTTAATTGATTAATTCATAATCTTTTGAGCTTTAAATTAATTTATTAAAAATATTTTTTTAAATTAAAAAACTATTATAGTTGAATAAAAATTAAAATGAGATCAACAAAATAATCCAAAATATGTAAAGTCAAACCATTAAATCAAACCGCACTCACCCATAAAATCGTCAAACTCATGAGTTCAAAACAATTGCAGGTAACAAAATTAAAAACTAAATTCATATGATCAGACGATGGTTTGGAGGCCAACACAACCGATGGGTTGGTGGCCAACACAACCTAATCCGACTCAACCCATAGACACCCCTAGTGGTAATATGAGGATGATAATTTTCTACCGTTGGAGGTTTTATTATGACATGTTAGGGACCATATGATGACTCATACTAGTAGATTTTTCAAGCGGTTGGGGGTTTATGACCCGATAGGTACCGTATGATGACTCATATACTAGTAAATTATTCGTGCTTAAAATCACATTTTAATTAGCATATTTCACTCGAGTCACTTGAGATAACAATCAAGAAAAAAATAATTTAAAAAATTGCAATAAAGTTCTAGAAGTACATATTAAGAAATGTGGTAGAGAACAAAAATGTTTGATTAAAAAAAATATTAAGTCTTCAACATGAGAGAAAAAAGTGGATAAGTGAACAATCCTAGCTATTGAATTAAAAAGATCTCGACCTTTAAAAACATTACTAAGACAAAGGCCCCTGAGACCTTCTTCCCTTGTAAACGACTAGAAGATTAAAAGGTCAGATTAGAGCTAATGCCCTAAACAACCACCCCCGCGCACGCACAGAGAGAGAAATATCAACACATTTACTATAACGATTTAAGTAAATTATTGGCCTAATAAATTAAATTAAACAATTTAAACATATGACCTAAATTAAGCCCACATTACTAATAGTAATACACGTGGTTCATTATTTATGAGAATAATTTTTCTTATCCAATGAATGTAAGGGTGGGATATTACAATATCTTGCACTAACCGAACATGGCCACGCACGGAATGAAGATATCGCATCATTGAATTAGGAATGTTATGAAATTTCATCTCACATCCGTAGAAAATAAGAAATAAGTCGATATAACAAAATATTATTAATAATTTGGATGCAAACATTTTGTGGCATATAGTTTTGCTTTTTTATTTGACATAATGGGGTTAGTAATCTACTTAATGCAATTATGTATATAGTAAAAATTTTAGATTATGTTTGATTAAAATGTAATAAAATAATGAGATAAAAGTTATAGAATTGTTATCAGTCATTGAATAAGAAGTAAAGATAATCAAAGCATGGTACTAATAATATAAAATTTTAGAAAATGTTTTAGAATTTTGAAAATATTTTAGAATTGTTCGTGCTTAAAAGCATTGGTATTAGTTATTTCGAAAATATTTTAGAATTTACATAACTATTAGTCCAAGTTCCGCGATATAAACACTGGACTATTCATTTTAAGGAGACCAAAAAAATTAATGACCCTTTGTCCCTAGTCCTCGGAACAAACATGGCTTTGAGCAATTATTCGATGGTCTCGAGCACTATATGGTATTATCTACGTGGTGCAGTCATACAATCAGGTAGCCAAAAACACTCTGCGTTAACTAATGTTGGTATACTTTTGTTGGGTAAGTAAAAAAATAAAAGTCATCCATTTAATGTACATCGCACATTCTCATTTGTTAAAAATTTCACGTAAACAATAACACATGATACATTGGGACTAGATGGCATCAATCCATTCCTCTTAAAAAAACTAGTGCACAATATATACATATATATATATATATAGATGTATTTGTTTATAAAAAAATAATATTAGGTGCATAGATTCAAGTACAAATCCAGACACACTCCTCTCATATGTGGTATGAAACTCGCCCTATATGAAAGGAGTATATCTGAATCCATGACTTATGGGTGTACATATAGCAAAACTCAAAAAACACAAACATATATATATATATATATATATATATAACCCATGCATGATTCTTTCACAGGCTCACAGCACATACACATGAAATAAGCATTTTTTAAAAAAGGAATACCACCATATATGTAGCACAGAAGATGATGCTTCTTCTCAATCTATAATAAGCTTTTTCTAGTGAGGATATGATGCTTTTCTGTTTAGTGGGATTGGAAGAAATTAATTAAATCATCATAATTACCATATTATATTATTTTTTTAAGTGTTGATTTAATTGTGATCGCCAACATAATCATAATCTGCCTCCGTGTGGCTTTGCTTAAACTAATCATGAACATTAATTAGGATCAAGAAACGTTCCAGATGGAAACCATTAACCATGTGAGAGTGGAAGTCCTGCAGAGTGACCAGTTCATGTGTATGATTTGTTGCCCTTTTTTATAAGGCCTATCCACTAATAAATTAAAAATAGAAGAAGGATTTTCATAATTGAGGAGGGGGTGGGAAGTCTTGTACAAATTAAGGGTATTTTTGTCCTAAGAATCACATTTTTTTAGTCCCTCTTAAGGATGTTTAAAAAACTTGACTTTTAAGTGATTTAGCTTTTTAATAAAAAAAATTTAAAAAGTTTTAAATTGTTTGGGATAAATTGTTTAAGTAGTTTTTTTTTTGTTAAAATGTTTAATGTACAATTTCTTTTGCTTTTAGGTTGTACTATTTGAGATACTAGCATGATTTTTTTATTTTGAAAAATAGAGTTAACTTTTTAATTAACGGTATTGTTGTCATTTCAATCCAAAAAAAAATTAAAGTACAAAAAAAAGTAGACTTTATAGAGATATAGTTTAAGAGTTTAAGTTTTTTTTAAAAAAAAAATTAACATTTTAAAAATGCTAGATAGGGGCTTAGTGTATATTTGGCCTAGCTTTTTTTGTATACTTTTTAACTTTTTGGCTTTTTTACAAAAAAAAGTATATATAAAAAGATGTGAAAAAGCCAATTAAATACAGTGATAGGCCAATTAAATATAGTGATAGGCCAAATAAGTAGGTTTTTAAAAGAATTTTAAGCAAAAAAGCTTTTTAAAAACAGTTAGGCCAAACAGAGGCTTAGGATAAAATCATGATGGTTGAGACAAGTCTGGGAAAATGAACATTTCTCAATGGAATTCTCATCTTAGAATATTAACTTTTAGCTCCAACATTGGATCCACCCTCTTGATAGGAAAAAAAGAATAATAGTTGGTGCAAATTATCCTCGCTCTGATGTGTTATTTTCAAGTGATTCTATTAATTTTGGTGGGTCAATAATGTATTGTAAAATGAGTAGAAGTTGTGTGGGAAGAATCATGATTAAGATCAAGAGGTTAAGAGAGCACTGGCCATGATAATGGAGTTGATAAAAATACAAAAGTTTCCTTGGAAAGGTGATGCTGAGGTTGAGGAACCGAGGTAGGACTGCACATGTGCAGTTTAAAGGATTCGATTTTTAAATATTCTTTTATGGTCGGATCTATTCATTAATTATGTAGAGTTCACTCAATTTGTTAGCCATTCAAAAATTACGAAGTTGCTGCGATATATGTGGCTATGCCATCGGATAACATTTGTTTAACTATTTTTTTAAATAAAAAAATCAATGGTTGACTAATTTAATTTTTTTTACTTGAATGATCCACTCAGTGAACTCTACATAATGAACGTATTTGGTCATAAAAATATATCTGGGAACTGAGCTCTATGAACTGCACAACATCGTGCTATGCATAACCCACACGGAATGTGTCCTAGGTTTTGAGGTTGAGGTGAGAAACTATTTAGTTGGTAGGTAACGTCACGTTAGCATGTTTGATTTTGTGTGCCTAACCAATACACGAATATCATATATTCATAATTTTAAAGAGTGTCCCTAAATTACAAAATCAAACACATTAAGGAAACGTGGTGTGAGTGTATTAATTGAATCCAACACATCAACACGTAAACGTGTTATTGTCTACCTATTGTATAATTTCTCAAGATTAAGGGATACTGTAGATCTATAAAAACTGGCAAGTATTGACAGCCTTGTTTCAAGGGAAAATGGACTAGAAAGAAAGATATCCACTAAGAAAGGTGGTTGATGTTAAGAGAATAAAACAATGAAGGGATAAAAAATGAGATTGAAGGAAAGCACCACTCCATTAAGAAACCTATAAAGCTAAAATGGTTTAAAGGGACTTTGAGGGAAATTCAGGAAAAGATGGAACTTCTTTGTCATAATGGTATGTGCCTTTGGAACCCACTTATTCATATCTAAAACCAATGTGACTTTGATTCAAAGTTAAATAATGTACATCTGACCCTCACTTTGGTTGTCAGTGGTGCCTATTCTCACTCCACATGGGAGGAAACTATTGGGATTCAAGGACACAAATATGATTTCAGTATTTTATTTTATTTTTTCCAATTAATTGTCCTTGGTTCCATTTTTTAAGATCTGCTTGGAGGTTTAATTTATACCCCTCCCCCAAAAAATAGACTTTTTCCAATCAAATTGAAAGGTTCCATTTCCAATTGGAACATCCAAAACTCTCTTTATAATGACTTTGTGAAAAAATAATAATAATAATAAACAATAATTAAATGTAATAATGGAGGAAGCCATCAGGACAAATAAGGGTACATATGGCATCTCTTGAAAACAATATATACCAAAGAGGATTTATTGGGAAGATAAGAGAAAAAGTGAAGTCAAGAGGAAACAAATAATGGAACATTTTTTATGTACTGGATATGTATCTATATATGTGTATAATCTTTTTCATGGAAGTCTCTATCTAGTCTTCCACCCACTTTCTTGGCCAAAAGATGCTGCCCTAGCTAGACAGGATTATAATTTTGAAGCCCTTGAATTGCCCTATTCAAAGTCAAAATTAGAGAGTTCCAGGCTGGAGAAAGTAACATGTTTGGAGTTTCGGAAAGGATTAAGGTGGATTAATAATCTTAAGAATATATAATTATCTTAGGGCATCGAATCTTCTGAATTAGATTTCTCTACTTTAGTACAAACGTGTGCTTGTTTGCTTCATAGAATAAATATTTATCCCATGTAATTTAATTCAATCATGCATTCATAGGAATTAAATAGGAATAACATTGTGCTTCCAAAATAAACCCTTTCCATCGAGCTCAACTGGGAAAATGTGATATCAAGCGATTGTATTGAGATTTTTTGCCGTCTTTTAAGATTTTGCCAGAAGAAATTTGAAATTCAAAAGATTAAACAAAAGAAGGAATTTATTGCTAAAGGAATGAAAACGATTACAATGCTGAAATTGAAATTACAAGGATTGAAAATTTAAAGTACAAAAACAGGATTGAAAATTTGAAGTATAAGAACTAAAATTCAAATCTAGACAAAATGAAAAAACAGAGAAGCGACTGATGTGTCCCCCTCACTTTCCACAATTTGATTCATTTATAGGCATTGAGATAGCTTCCCTCTCAAATTCAAAATGCAACGGTCGTATCTCTCAAATACTAGTAATCGTTGCCAACTACTTCGTTAGTGGGCATCTATAACTGTTATATGTTGTAATGCCTTGTTTTTTAAAATGTTAGTAACTGTTTCCAGCTGCTCTATTAATGAGCTTATGTAACAATTACATGCATTGGTGAGTGATTGTGTTCCCTTTTTTTTGCAGATTCGCTGCCAAATGTCTCCTTTTGGATGCATTATATTTAGTTTGTCAACTGTTTGTTCGACGGGACCCTTTTTACTTGACAAGAGTCATGACAAGTCTTATCTTGTAGCTTGTCAACTGCTAACTCCACAAAGTATTTTACTTGAACAAAGTCTCAATAGGCTCTAACTCAAAGGAAGTCTTTTGCTATGCTCGACAAGACATTCATTCTTCATCGACAATGTTTACAAAATATGGTGTAAACACATTGTTATGACAAAAACGCCTTTATATAAGAAGTTTGACATTATTCTTCAATTTAAAAACTGCACTTCTTTGTTACCGCAATTTACTGCTGTAATTTAAAAGTACATTTTTTTGCTTAAAAACTTAATATTTGAGTTTTTTTCTTTTATAACAAACTCTGTTCGGAGCAAAGCACCAGTTTTTGGGTGCGTTGGCATCAACACTCTAAATCATAATGTCTACTAATGAGAAAGTTTGGACAGCACTTACTTTTGGGTACTTAAAATAAATAATAATAATAATAATAATAATAATAATGCTGCATAGGTACTTTGCAGCAATCTCCTTCGTGGTTATCGTTTTAGGCAAAAATCCTTTTGTGGTTTCAAAAATGGTGAGGACTTTCTCTTCGTGACCGACCACTTGAGAATATTAAAAAGTAAGTAAAAAAATTTTAAAAATATATTTACACAAATAAGATTAAAGGGCAATCTTGGCATTTTATAGTTAATCTCTTTTCCTCTCTAATAGTTATTCTATTTACACTTCTTTTTGTAACTAAAAAAAATATTTTTTCCAAAATATCCCTTTCAACTTAAACTTAACTTTTAAGAGTGTACAAACAACCCGTCAACCTGTTCTGACCTGTCAACCCAACCTAACCCAACTCAGCCCATGTAAGTTATGTGAGTAAATGGGTTGGTTGGATGGGTTGGGCAAAAAAATTGAGGAGGATGCGTTGATTGCGATTAATATTTTTTCAACACATCATCAACCCAACTCAATTCCCTTAAAGTTTATATATATGTTGTCATGTTTTAACATGCGACGAATCTCAACCTCATATACATGCTTATATTTATATAAATTTTCTATAATTTATAAAAAAATATATTAAATTTATAATTTGATTTACTACTTTAATTATATGTTGTGAATATTTTTTTTAACAAGTACACAATATAAATATTATTATTAGAGATATTTAATTATGTTGTTATTATTATTATTGAATTTTACTTTTATTTTTAGTTAGTATTTTACTAGACGTGTTGAATATAATTTTTTTTAAAGATTACAATAGATTTTTATTTTTAGAAAACAAATTTTAAAAAAAATACTATTAAGATTTTGCAATTTTTGAACCCGTTAAACCGTCTAAACCGCGGTTGAAACCGCAAAAAAAACATCACCAAACCCATTAGTTTCAATGATAAGTTAGTTAAAAAAAGATCACCCGACAAAAATAAATTGATTGAAAAAATTTCTTCAACACGTCGCAACCCAATCCACACACACCCCTACTAACCTTAACCCACTAAGCCGCAAGTCACCACCGCCTACCACCAACACCAGGCCGTCGCCTCCCTCTCCCGTCGTCACCATTCAGCCCCGCTCCACCCTATTCTCCGTCTCCCTCTCTTCTCCCTCTTCGTCATGTGCTCTCTCCCTCTTCCACAATTGGTACCTCCCATCCCTCCTCGCCACCTTCCTGTCTTCCCTACCCAGATCTAAAGCAAAAGTTGAAACCCAAAATGTAGGGTTTTTAGTTTTTTCATACAAAGAGAGGAGGAGATAAGGGGCAGTAGAGGGGTTTTGAAAGTGAGAAATCAAAAGTGAGAGAGGGTAAGTGCGAGTGAAAGGCAAGGGAGAGATGAGATGTTGGAAAGAGAGAGCAGGAAAAAGGCAAAGCATGTGTGGCAGTGGAGGGCATTGGAGGTGGTGGTAGAAATTTTTGAGGGGAGAGGGGGGTTGGGGGAGGCGGCCGATGTCGGATAAGGGGTGGGATGGGGCAACAACGGTGGGGGACGGCAGGGGTAGCCATTGCAACGATGGACGACGGGTAATAACTGAGAGTTAAGATTTGAAACTGATAGAAATGGACATTTTCCAAAAAAGCATTAAAAATGTAGGTGTAGAATGACATTTTTCAAGTGTCAATAGATCACTTCCTCTCTAATCACTTAAGTATTTACTGCACCATTTCCTCTCCCACTATTTATAACTCATATAAAGAATTGAGAATCCAATCCAATCATTTAGTCCAAACACCCAAAAAAAAAAAAAAAAAAAAGCTAAACAAACATAAAATAAAAAATTCATTTAAACTATTAATCGAGCCCCTCAATCCCAAACTTCAAGCATGGCTTGCGTATTGACCATGGAAGCTTTTCTAAACTTTATATACTGAAAAAATAACACACATACGGTTAAGTTGTAGCATTAAAATGGTGTCCAACCCTTACCAAAAAAAACTTTTTTGGACACAATTCACTATTTCTCAATCTTTTGGGGGTCCACTACTATTCCATTACTATCGATGACATG
>JAULJZ010150343.1:0-10059 GCA_032270985.1 Heliamphora pulchella | reverse complement strand
ACAATTACAGAAATACATCACTGATCAACCACAGAACTCATGCTGTTAATATTGAGGCCATGTCTGGTTTTGACTTAAAATCAACCTTTTAGCCTTTTTCTTTAGATTCATAAAAAGTCATTTATCAAATTATAATTTTTGTCTCTCTACAGTGGTTTAAAAGCACTTCCCAACCAATTAAATAAATTTTTTGGATGCTTATTAAACTTAAAATAAAAAGAAAACAAAAGGTCTAATTTTAAACCAATTTGCCAAACGAAGTCTAAGAACATGTTTTGCATGAAAATAAAAAAACTATTTGCGATAATTGTTTATTTACTTATTTGATTTTCCTTGTTTAAGTATTTTTCATCATTTAATTAAATTATTATATTTTTTAAACTATTCTTATCCAGACGAGTTGAAATTTTTTTTTTTAATTAAAATATAAAAAAATTTAAAATAGACAAAAATAAGTAAATAAGTCAAATTTTATGTTACTTATTTTTATTTTTGATAAATTATTTTTTATATTTTGATCAAAATTTTACTTTTTAAATTTATTTTATCGAAACAATTCAAGAAAATAAGAAAATTCATTCAAAACATAAAAAAAAAATAAAAAAAATAAAAAAAAGCCAAATACTTGAAATTTAGGCTGAACAAGGCCAAAATTCGTAGTAATAAAATCATTAATTCTTTGATAATTCTTTGTATGTACTTACACTTTTACTTGTCGAAATAATAGTACTTAAGGCACCAATTGTGGCCAAAAAGTACAGCGCATGAAATGATTTGTTCATGATTATATATGTGTATATGATAGCCCGTGAGTGAGTGAGCGCTCGTGCCAAAACTAACTGCCTTCAGCCTCCAATCTCTTCCACCACATGACAAAAAGTCCCCAAATCCCACATACAGACAACTTTCTGGCCGGTCGGACCCTTCACATGGGAAAATTATTAAATATTCTCGTATTATTACTTAGACAATATTATATAATATTTTTAATAAATAAATAATTACAACTTATATGATATAGGTGACTTTTTGTCTCCTAATTATTTAACAAGGTGAATCATTATATCTCCACCGTAAAATTTATATTCAGCATATTGGATAAGAGCACAATGTAAATCTACCACATAAAACTCTACGAGCATCGAATAATTACTCCTTCACATGCCACCAAAATCTAGATAACCTCATAAGTTGAGATTTTTTGTCTTAGAAATTATTAATTTTTTTTTTGAAGTAAAATAATTTTAAGATTTATTTGATAGCTCTTAATGCATTAGAACAAAAAGATATATAATTTTTAAGACAGATGATTTTTAGAGAAACTGACCTTCTCCTTTCATTTTTTTTGTCAATACTGTTCTGGTGATTATATTTGGATCGTATGATGTATTATATCATGTGTGATCATATTCAAATAGTACATGATATGATATTAT
This sequence comes from Heliamphora pulchella, assembly GCA_032270985.1. NCBI lineage: Eukaryota > Viridiplantae > Streptophyta > Magnoliopsida > Ericales > Sarraceniaceae > Heliamphora > Heliamphora pulchella. Next base: position 8,623 of record JAULJZ010150343.1, on the reverse strand, counting down.
GTGTTATACTTAAAAGAAATACTAAATTCATAAAGCAATATGTATCACATATAAAATAATACTTATATATAGTTACAAAGGCCCCGTTTGGGCAAACGTGCATAAAATTTGCTTATTTTGTCTTTTTTATTTTTTTAATCTTTTGACTAAAAATTTATTTTTTAAATCGTTTCGATGAGATAAATTAAAAAAGTAAAAAAAAATTGATAAAAAAATAAAAAAAAGTTTACTAAAGACAAAATAAAATAAACATTAAATTTGACTTATTGATTTATTTTTTGTCTTTTTGAGTTTTTTTAATATTTTTATTAAATGTTTCTACTTTTTTAACTCATCTTAATGAGAAAAAATGAAAAATATAATAATTTAATTTAATAATAAAATTTTTTACAAGAAACCCAAAAAAAAAAAAAAACAATTACTCCAAATAAGATCAAAATATGATCATGGTAAGATTACTCATTTTTTATTTGGGAGAGACTTCTATCCGGTCCAGTTATGACGGGAGAAGTCAAGTTGAAACTTTTTCGAGTATAAAATAAATACATTTTGATGATTTGAGCCGTTTATATTATTATTCTTAGTTTATATATTGGTATTATAAAAAATCAAATTCATCCGATAATGTCAATTACCTTAATAAATCACATTTGCGTTAATAAAAATAAATTGTAATGTTTATTTTATTATTTATTTTATTAACACAAATGTGGTTTATTTTAATAGTTAATGATATCTGATTAATTTGTTTTGTTATAATAATAATATATAAATTAAAAATAATAAAATAAACGGTTCAAATCATAAAATGTAATTTATTTTAAACTCAAAAAAACTTCAACTTGACCTCTCAGATTCGTAACAAAGAGAGAAGTTTAACCCTTTTTGTATTTCCCTTCAATGGCTCCCCCTTTATCTTTCTGTGATACCAGAGAAGAAAAGCACTATGACCCTTTTGTAGCCATGAAAACTGAAAAGTCTCTTCAGCAGCTGCTTCTGCAGCCTCATATTGCATTCCGATTCCCTATTTTATCATCTGCAGGAAGTCTGAAATTACTTGCTGAGTTGCATTTTTCTTTCCCAATTTGACTTTCAAGTTCCCCACGTCCCACCACGTTTTTTGGGATATGAGATAGAGATAGAGAGAGAGAGTTTTCTCCTCATTCTGATTAGTTCGTCGTCTTTTTTCCATGGGAGGAACTGTAAATCCTTAGTTAAAAGCTGAAGAGTCTATTTTTCCTTTAACCATTGGCACAACTTTCTTCCAAACTGTACTGCTCTGGACTCGACCAATAATGGATCGTTTCCCAATGTCCAGGTACCTCTTCTCGTCCAGTCTCTTTCTCTTTTCTGATTTGTGAGTCCCATTTTACATTCTTTCCTCCTTTTGTCTTCTTAATTTTGTTTTCCAATAGGGTTTTAAATATTACCTATTGTATTGGTCGTATTAGAATTTTGGGCCTTTATTATTTATGAGAGTATTAATCGATATTAACCGATTTCGATTCGCTTTTGGACACTCTAATTTGGAACCCTATTTTCATTTTCACCCTCCGTCTTTTTCTCTCTCTATCCATGATGCAATTCACTGAGACTCCACTACAACCCTTGCACCAAATTCCTCCATTCACAACCTTCGGCATGAACAAAAACCAGATCCTTCCCACTCGGCCATGGCCGGGTTTCCCTACGCCGAAGGATTTCGGAAGCTTCGGCGACGCCAATTGCATGGAGCAGCTGCTCGTGCACTGCGCAAACGCCATCGAAAGAAACGACGCCACTCTAGCCCAACAAATCTTGTGGGTTCTGAACAACATCGCGCCGCCCGACGGCGACTCAAACCAGCGCCTCGCCTCCGGCTTCCTCCGAGCTCTAATCGCTCGCGCGGCGAAGAGCGGCACCTGCAAAATGCTCACCGCCGTGGTTAATATTGCCCACACCAGTCTCGCTACCAATACTCACAAGTTCTCCATCATTGAGCTCGCCGGCTTCGTCGACCTAACGCCGTGGCACCGGTTCGGGTTCACCGCCGCGAATGCAGCGATATTGGAGGCCGTCGAAGGCTGCTCCGCCGTGCACATAGTCGATTTAAGCTTGACGCACTGCATGCAGATTCCGACGTTGATTGACGCCATTGCCAGCCGCCTGGAGGGACCTCCGCTGGTGAAGCTCACCGTCGCTGGCGCCACTGAAGATGTCCCGCCCATGCTCGACCTTTCGTACGACGAACTGGGCGCAAAGTTGGTCAACTTCGCCAGGTCCCGAAACGTCACGATGGAATTTCGGGTGATCCCTTCAAGCTCCTCAGATGGGTTCTCTTCCTTCGTCGAACGACTCCGAGTTGACCATTTCATTCACGGAAACAGTGGCGAGGCTCTGGTTATAAACTGTCACATGATGCTTCACTACGTACCAGAAGAAACCCTATCCTCCTCCTCCTCCTCCTCCACCACCGCTGCTGTCGCTCCAAATACAACCCCGCCACCGCCGCTACCCTTCTCGTTCGAGACTTTTCCTCCTTCTCCTCCCTTCTCCCACCGGACGAGGTTTCTCCAGGCGCTCCGGAGTTTAGAACCCACAATTGTGGTTCTCGTGGACGAAGATGCAGATTTTACATCAAGCAATTTGGTGACCAGATTAAGGTCGGCTTTTAATTATCTATGGATACCTTACGACACGGTCGATACGTTTCTTCCGGTGGGGAGCAAGCAAAGGCAGTGGTACGAGGCGGACCTTTGTTGGAAGATCGAGAATGTGGTGGCGCAGGAAGGGCCGCAGAGGGTGGAGCGGCCGGAGCCGAAAGGCCGGTGGGTGCAGCGGATGAGGAGTGCGAGTTTCAGGGGGGTTGCGTTTAGTGAAGAGGCCGTTTCTGAGGTGAAGCGCATGCTGGATGAGCATGCAGCTGGGTGGGGGTTGAAGAGGGAAGAAGAAGATCTTGTGCTTACATGGAAAGGCCACAATGTTGTGTTTGCTACCATTTGGGTACCTACTTGATGCTTTTTTTATTCTTTTCTTTCTTTTTTGTTACCCATCCAATCTTCTTTCTATTTTATTAGTTCCCTATATATTCTTCTTCTATTACTTCTAAAGTTGATGAGAGAGAGCTCAATTTGTTAATCAATGATTTACTCAGCTAGCATTAACTTGGTAATTTTTTTGGCCTTACCTCATACTTATATCATATGTTGTTAATTAATTCAAAATCATAAATTATACTTACATAAAAATGTTTTCGAGAAACTTATTCAATATTCAAAATGAATAATTTTGATTTAACTGTGTATTATGTAGATTATATTTTAAGTGAATTTGAACAATTTATTTTAAATTTAAATACGTTTTTGGAAAAAATTTCTTGGTTACTTGTATTCCGGTCAAAAATACTAGAGACACTGTATACTGTACCCTTGTGTATTAGTTCAAACTCACAAATATGGCGAATTTTATACCATTTGTTTTTTTAATAGAGAACAAAACATCAGTGTATTATTTAAAGGACAGAGATAATTACATCTGAGCTCAGAATATGGAGCTCAAAATATAAATAGACTTCCCTTATATTATACAATTGGTGAAACACCAACTGAAAGAAAAGCCCAAACAAAATACACTGAAAATAGAGAACTTCTTCCACTTTTTTCTACACCTTTAAGAAGATAATAGAGGTAGGGTACTATAAAAAAACAGATCTTTGATTATTCATATTTTCTGCACTGCCCAGAGCCTTTTAACGTTTAGCACTCATCCCTTAAGCTTCTTAACAGCCTCCAAGTTGAATATCAAGTCTTCCATACTGAAATCCCCTGATTCTGCCTTCTGATTTGAGTCAAAAGAGTTGTTCGTACCTTGATCATGTAACAGACTTCATCTGTGTCGAAGCTTTTGCTCTCAAAAATAGTTTTGTTCCTTACAAGCCATATAGTCCACACTCCAGCTACATGAATGCCATTCCATGAAATCTTTTGCCATTTTCTCAATTTGTTCTCATGCCACCATGCAAATATGTTTTTATAGGTTTTAGGGCGTACCCATCTCATACCTCACCATCTCATTGCCTTTGCCCAAACTTTCCAAGTCTCGTGGCATCTCACGAACAGGTGATATGAGGTTTCTTCTTTTTGATTACACAAAGCACATTTTCTATTTGCCTGTTGAACCATTATTCCCCATCTTGCTAGTAATTCTTATACTTGCCAACACAACATTTTGCATTTGGTTAGTCTTGGATGTTTCAAAATTTTAGCTCTCTCTTCCTTTGCTCCCTCTCATGCCCTACATAGGCTTGTATTACAGATTTCACTGAAAATATTTTTTCTTTGTTCTTTCCACACCTTTCTGTCTTTCCTCCGAGTTGACAATGTAACCTCCCTAGGTGCTTTTAACACTCATCCCATTCGATTAGTTCCCTCGACAATAAGAGTCTTCTAAAGATTTGTTCACCCCTAAGTCCCTCTACGTACTCCTGAGACTTCTTAAGCTTATCAAAGAATCTGATGTCCCTATTGTTTGTAAGTGTTAAGAACCTCGGTAGTATCCTATAGGGACTAGTTTCCTCCCCACCCATCCTTTCAAAATCTAATCCGTTTGCCATCTCCTATTTGAATAGCTAGATTCTCCTTCAAGATTTTGCCCACCAAATTCTCCTCATTGCCCGCTTCCACAATATTCCTCCATAGCTTTGAGAAATTTTTCACACCATCCCCTTTTGAAAGCCGTTTATCTTCTTCCTATTTGTACTTAGAATTAATCTCTCTCCTCCACGGTACACCTTTTTTACTTCCATACCTCCACCACCATTTTGACAATAGAGCTAAGTTCTTGAGCTTAGTTGAAGTGACAGATCCCTAAACCCTCATATCTCATATTAGTAGCCACTCTCTCTCATCCTACATAATGAGCTCCCCTCCTCCCTTTTGTTCCCCTCAATAGAAAATTCCTTTAAACTTCTTTATCTCCTTGATTATAGATGTTGGCATCCTCAAAATGGATAGAAAATAGGTGAGAAGATTGGATAGAGCTGCTTTGATTAAAGTCAATCTACCAGCCATATATGAACTGCTTTTCCATGTTTTTAATTTCCTCATATAGCCTTCAACAATTGGTTTCCATGGTTTTAAACTGTTTATATTGGCTCCCAATGGTAAGCAAGATACTGCCTCAGCCTAATTGCATTTTCTGATAGTTCCTCCTCCCCCACCCCCACTCCACATATTAAACTCTTTTGGTAATTGACTTTTAGCCCCCACTCCACATAGCCTCTTAACACTCTTTTGGTATTCATGACTACCTTTATTCCTTCATTCCCAAAGAATATAGTATCATCATCAAATTGTAATTGCACTATCTTGACTTTACCATTTCCCAACTCCACACCTTTAATGAATGCTAGGTTCTTGGCTTTTTGAACCAGTATATTTAAACCCCCCGCAGCCAAATCAAATAAGAAAAGAGACAAAGAATCCTTTATCGCGCTCCTTTTTCATCCTTTATCGCGCCCCTTTTTCATACGGAAATTTTTCATCGCTCATTTCGTCACCGTAGCCTCGTCGTAAATTCCTATTTACGACGAAATTATTATTTTTTCGCCCAATAAAAAACATAGCGACGAAAATATTCGTCTGTATTTAGAAAGAAACTTGTCGCCTATGTACAGAATTCGTCGTTTGAATAGAAATTTATGGCGACAAATAGGTTCATCGCAAATGATTGTATTAACGACGAATAATTTTCATCGTTGGACCACTATTATCATTCCGAATTAGAAATTTAATACAACGAAATAATTCGTCGCGTAATGTAATATTAGCGACGAAAGATCGTTGTCGCAAAGTTTTAACGACGAATTTTTTTCGTTAGAGAACGTTATAATTTGCGATAAAAATACATATTTTTATTGCAAAAAGTTATATTTAGCAACAAAAAACACCATCGTAAATAGTACAAGTTGCAGTTAAAAAATATTTTTTTAGACAAAAATAAGCTATTAATTTTGTCGCTAAAAACTTTTATTTGTAATCTATTTCATCGTGAAAAGTACTTTTTAAAAATCTTTGTACCTGTTTAATCATTTCACCTATATAATATAAAATATTTTCAAATTTGTACATTCATAAAACTATTTGTTCAATTAATAATATATTTAAATTAACCATTCAACGATATTTAGAAATATAAACATAAATAATTCAACCTGACCATTATATAATAAAAAACAAAACATGTCTAACAAAACCAATTAGAGTACATTCAATACTACAATTAACTGAAAATAAATACAAATTCATATCAATATTTGATAAAATAAAACAAAAGTTACTAAATCTCAAAACCAATATATGTTTTGTCCAAAATATTCTCCACCAGCTCAATGTATATCCAATAATCTTCGAATCCATATCAATGTTGGATAAAATAAAACAAAAGTTACCAAATCTCAAAATCAATATATTTTGTCTATAATGATTCCCACCAACTCAATGCATATCTAATCTGTAAATACAATAGAAGAACCAAGTTAAATTCTCACAAATCATATTTATAAAATTAAATATTTTAACTTCGTAATCAAATATATATAAGAGAACGATTTGCATCACAAACTCAAATTGGATGTCGATGTTTAATATTTATTTGTTGATTTATTGTATTAATGGAATTACACTGCAATATGTGATTCATTGCACACTTCTCTATTTTTACATCCTAGCGCCTATGGAGGTGTTAACGCTCGTGCCTGAACCTTTTCGTATATGTACTGTGAGTTAACAACTTTGTTATTGTTTCATTTATGTTAAACAGTTATAACATGTTTAATAGTAATTTACAAAAATAATTATTATGCAAAACTAGATATATAAAACGACTAACCAGGTAGAATCTCCACTGGTAGATGAATAATCTCCACTTCTAAAATGACCATTGAATCCTTGGCTCTTAAAAAATTCTATGATATTCGCTGTCATCTCTTCATGCCGCTTGTTTGCTTGTTGAAACTCTACTATCTGCATCTCAAGATGCCTTACATACTCATTATTCTCGGTAAATGTAGTAGTGTTCCTATGAAAAGAGGAAGGTCTCAAGCCAAGTCCTTTCACGTAGCCAAACTCCAAAATATTCTAAGTATATTTTTCAAGAATTTTGGTAGAATTTCCTCTATTTTTCGGACTATTTCAAATTTTTGTAAACCTGTCAAACCCAAACAATAAGATATACACAGGTACCGCCTGAATCTCAAGTCCTAAAATACAATCAAAACTATTTACTAAAAGAAAGTCTACAATATTCAGAAACGTACTAGTATCACAACCGTGCATTATACATTAAGACTTAATTCATTTCTTATAATTATTACAGTCATCCATGAGATACTCTTCTTTTCCATAAAATATTACTACGGATATATAATTCTCACGTTTTTTCAACAGTCTCCCACATTTTTACAAGTTACAAACAAATTATATACATATTTAAATTTACAAAACATAATTGTAAACATAATCGCAAGCTGGCTGGTAGAAGGGGCCATTTTGGTCCAAAACTACACTCAGAACTAAATGTAAAATATCTATCAGGCTCAAATCCAAACTGCCACACTTGTTATCCATACTCTAGCCATAATCCAAAGTGATTTGTGATGTTTCCAGTCTAATACAAAAGCCAAAAAGTAAAGAAGCAAAACTAAAAATATCCCATGAAGCGCAGCAAACAAGCCACCAAACATAGCACATGGACGGGATGAGAGCAATTTTTTACCAATGTTTGCAGAAGTAGTCAAATTGGCTTGGGCCTCAACATCTACCCCAGTAGATGATATGGGTTGAGTGCATATATCAGCAGATGATGAGATTTTCCTATAACGAAGTTGGCGTCTACCTAGTGGCCTATTTGTGACCTGTTTTAACATAAACAAGATAGTCATCATAATAATTTATGCATATATAAATACAATGATAGAAAAAAATATAAATTATTCTATATTTGTCATGTTAAGCGTACATGTATATATTATATACCTCGTGCTCAAAAGAATCAGATGACTCGTTATCACTATGGTCCTTACTGTTTGGCTGCCTATAATCATCGTCATCTACGTCAACTCTAATACGCTTGCCTTTATCACTTTCATGTTTGGGCTAAACTGAACCCAACACTGATGCGGTAATATTCTTTAACCGTAGAGAATTTAATTTATCAATATTCTCCCAATTCTTTCCTTCTCATATTCACTTAGATAACCAGGTTTGAGCCATCGTCTTCCACCTTTGCACATTTTTACAACTATATTGTATAAATTAACATAAAATATTAATTTCATTAATTGATAAAAGATGTATACCATTTATTTTACAACCATAGAGAATAAATTAACAAAGAGATGCAAACTTTTAATTTCATAAATTCTGAGCATTCCTTCACATACAAAACGTTTAAAACATTACATATTATTGTAATCCATATCATCATCTATCTCAACATCAAGTATTTCATGATGTTCTCCATTTTCTTCGCAATCACTATTATCACCTTCAACATTTGTTTCTGAACATTCATTCACATACAAAACATTTAAAACTTTTATTTTTTTCTATGTTTCTTGTATGTAGTAGAAATATCATTTCACATA